>JAMKCH010081809.1:0-14209 GCA_023653785.1 Ophioderma brevispina
TTACATGGCTATGCCTGCAGGTGTGTAGCACTTGCAATTGATATCTTAAAAGTGGCAAGTGGGGATGGTCATTATTCAAGATGGCCGCATTTTCCCGCCAAATTATTTTGCATTCCTAGATTATATGTCCAAATTTGCAAATCGAGATGGGGAGAATCTTTACAAATATTTACAGAGAATATTTGAATCAACACAATTGTCAACTAGTACCGGGGGACCCTCCCTATGTGAAATGTATGGGTATATGTGGCCTCACCAGTTGAAAAAAAGGGTCCCTTTCCAGGTCCTTTCAGATACCCACAAATATGGGGCATTCGGGTACAAGCTTAATAAGGGGGTCATCCAGTATGAAACTTTAAGGGGCCAATTATGATAAAACCTGAATTAAAATAGGGAAATGTCTCTTTTTCAGAGTTCAAACGGCCATGGAATTATAAAATTTCTGCCATGAAATTATAAAATTGTTACAATGTGCACGTAGGCTGCAAAAATTTTGTTATTGGGTTGTTCACATTCTTTAAAAAGTGGATAATTTTATCAAACTTGTGAAAAGTGGAGTAACAGGTAAAGAAAAAATTGGGGTCATGTGTATCTATGTGACAGGTTATAAAGGGGTCTTAAATCGCCGTGGTAATAGTATGACAGCATCATAAAAAGGCGGCCAAGCATTTTACGGCGGCCAACATTTTGGTATATGAAGAAACTACTTTTTCTCATACCCTGGAATCTTAGGGCTAAAGGATATTTGTTGTTTTTGGAAGTTATGAGCGAAAATGGTCGCCCCATTTTGGTCAACCGATATTAATTTTACACATAGGGCTAAAAAAGTCACCAAAGTCAGCATCTCACAGACCTTGACTACGCAGCTCCTAACAGGGGTGTGATCTCTGCCTGCTTGCACAAGAGCCTACTACGCAGTCATCATTTGAGAATGCGGCAGTAAAGTCAGCCTACATCTAAATGCCAAAGCGACGGAATGGAATACATTACTTCAATTAGGATGAGACTCATCAACCTATCTGCAGTACACCCGGTACCCAACTCAAAAAGGTTAGACCTCAGTACCCTCAGGTCTTTCAAGAAGATTCAAGAGTTAAAGGGCCGTGGCCTAGGTCGCTAATAACATCGTTCCCATACTCCAAGATTTGGTATTTGAAGAAAACTACCATTTTTCCGTCATTTACCCTGTGAAATCTTAGGACTGAAGGATATTTGGTTTGGAAGTTCGGAGTGAAAATGTATCCCCATTTTGGTCGACCCGATATTATTTTTAACCCATATAGGCTCAGAAAATCAATATTTTTATCTCTCACATGACACGGGATGAAATACGGCGCAAAACTCTACAGATGGGGATTTTGAGAAAGACCATTCCTCTCAAGATAAAAACTTTATTTACTTAAATCGGTCTTCCCCTTTCTAATATATTTGTATAATAACCAGAAATATAGGCCACAATGACACTAGGTTTTATGCAATTAGCATGTCTTGGCCATCTTCTTTTTTTCTACCTTTTTTGATAGTGTGTTCGGTAGGGTTTATACAATTAGGTTACAGCAAGAAAACCTTCTGTAGCAGTTTTGTCCATGTTCATACCATAGATTGGTGAATATTTGTTCTTTATATCACCCTTTACACTTTTTTTTGTGTGTGCTAAATTAGTACAATTTAAATTTTGGATATATTGAATGGGTTAGTAGTGATAAATTGTAGCTTATTCATGGTAGTTGGGTGTGTTTCATGGCTCCTTCATTCGCAAACGACTATGGATAAAGCGCCACATGAGTCACAAGTTAGGTTAACAGCGACGTTCGGTGGCTGAAGAGGCCAATCCCTAGAGTGGCATCTCTGCCACAGGTGCTACAATATATGAATGTCACAGCTTTTGATATCCAAGGATCTGTCATCTTTCTTTTAGCTCTCTGCTTCTCAAACTGGCTGAGATTCTTGTTTGTTCTCCAAGCTCAAGGTGTTAATTGCTTCACTGTTCTCCACCAAAGGTTACGATTGTCAGCAAGTTTCTCACATGGCTATGCCTGCAGGTGTGTAGCACTTGCAATTGATATCTTAAAAGTGGCAAGTGGGGATGGTCATTATTCAAGATGGCCGCATTTTCCCGCCAAATTATTTTGCATTCCTAGATTATATGTCCAAATTTGCAAATCGAGATGGGGAGAATCTTTACAAATATTTACAGAGAATATTTGAATCAACACAATTGTCAACTAGTACCGGGGGACCCTCCCTATGTGAAATGTATGGGTATATGTGGCCTCACCAGTTGAAAAAAAGGGTCCCTTTCCAGGTCCTTTCAGATACCCACAAATATGGGGCATTCGGGTACAAGCTTAATAAGGGGGTCATCCAGTATGAAACTTTAAGGGGCCAATTATGATAAAACCTGAATTAAAATAGGGAAATGTCTCTTTTTCAGAGTTCAAACGGCCATGGAATTATAAAATTTCTGCCATGAAATTATAAAATTGTTACAATGTGCACGTAGGCTGCAAAAATTTTGTTATTGGGTTGTTCACATTCTTTAAAAAGTGGATAATTTTATCAAACTTGTGAAAAGTGGAGTAACAGGTAAAGAAAAAATTGGGGTCATGTGTATCTATGTGACAGGTTATAAAGGGGTCTTAAATCGCCGTGGTAATAGTATGACAGCATCATAAAAAGGCGGCCAAGCATTTTACGGCGGCCAACATTTTGGTATATGAAGAAACTACTTTTTCTCATACCCTGGAATCTTAGGGCTAAAGGATATTTGTTGTTTTTGGAAGTTATGAGCGAAAATGGTCGCCCCATTTTGGTCAACCGATATTAATTTTACACATAGGGCTAAAAAAGTCACCAAAGTCAGCATCTCACAGACCTTGACTACGCAGCTCCTAACAGGGGTGTGATCTCTG
Source organism: Ophioderma brevispina (assembly GCA_023653785.1). Taxonomy (NCBI): domain Eukaryota; kingdom Metazoa; phylum Echinodermata; class Ophiuroidea; order Amphilepidida; family Ophiodermatidae; genus Ophioderma; species Ophioderma brevispina. Next base: position 2,913 of record JAMKCH010081809.1, read on the forward strand.
CCTGCTTGCACAAGAGCCTACTACGCAGTCATCATTTGAGAATGCGGCAGTAAAGTCAGCCTACATCTAAATGCCAAAGCGACGGAATGGAATACATTACTTCAATTAGGATGAGACTCATCAACCTATCTGCAGTACACCCGGTACCCAACTCAAAAAGGTTAGACCTCAGTACCCTCAGGTCTTTCAAGAAGATTCAAGAGTTAAAGGGCCGTGGCCTAGGTCGCTAATAACATCGTTCCCATACTCCAAGATTTGGTATTTGAAGAAAACTACCATTTTTCCGTCATTTACCCTGTGAAATCTTAGGACTGAAGGATATTTGGTTTGGAAGTTCGGAGTGAAAATGTATCCCCATTTTGGTCGACCCGATATTATTTTTAACCCATATAGGCTCAGAAAATCAATATTTTTATCTCTCACATGACACGGGATGAAATACGGCGCAAAACTCTACAGATGGGGATTTTGAGAAAGACCATTCCTCTCAAGATAAAAACTTTATTTACTTAAATCGGTCTTCCCCTTTCTAATATATTTGTATAATAACCAGAAATATAGGCCACAATGACACTAGGTTTTATGCAATTAGCATGTCTTGGCCATCTTCTTTTTTTCTACCTTTTTTGATAGTGTGTTCGGTAGGGTTTATACAATTAGGTTACAGCAAGAAAACCTTCTGTAGCAGTTTTGTCCATGTTCATACCATAGATTGGTGAATATTTGTTCTTTATATCACCCTTTACACTTTTTTTTGTGTGTGCTAAATTAGTACAATTTAAATTTTGGATATATTGAATGGGTTAGTAGTGATAAATTGTAGCTTATTCATGGTAGTTGGGTGTGTTTCATGGCTCCTTCATTCGCAAACGACTATGGATAAAGCGCCACATGAGTCACAAGTTAGGTTAACAGCGACGTTCGGTGGCTGAAGAGGCCAATCCCTAGAGTGGCATCTCTGCCACAGGTGCTACAATATATGAATGTCACAGCTTTTGATATCCAAGGATCTGTCATCTTTCTTTTAGCTCTCTGCTTCTCAAACTGGCTGAGATTCTTGTTTGTTCTCCAAGCTCAAGGTGTTAATTGCTTCACTGTTCTCCACCAAAGGTTACGATTGTCAGCAAGTTTCTCACAGCACCCAATGTCGATGCATGTTCAGGGTACACATATCACTCTTACAAATACTCCTTGTAGCGGAGCATGGGTCGACCATCTTCTCTTGCCAGATGTAAGCCCAGCATACATGATATCTTTCGTTAGACGGCCATCCTCCATTCCACGGACATGGCCCAGCCACCCTCGGAGTCTGCGTGTCTTAAGAAATGTTAGATGTGGGGATTCCACTTCCGAGTCCGGAGCTCTGAATTTGGCACCATGTTCTTCCAAGTGACACCCAGAATGGGTCTAATACAGCGCAGATTGAAGCTGTTGAGGTGTCTCTACTCATGCCTAGAGTATGTAGTCCGTGTCTCACGGCCCATACAGTAATGTGCTATATGCAGGCGTTTGTAAACTGCTGCACTTTGCCTTAATGGACAGCTTCGGATGTTTTCCCACACACGCGTTGTAAGCCGGGCAAGAGTATCTGTCAGCTTTACCAATGCGTTTGCCGATTTCTCATCGAGAGACAGACTTTCACTGATGTTGACCCTAGGAGGGTGAATTCCTGAACACCTCAGTGTGTAATTGTCGTTGTATGACAGGTGGGTCTTGAGCATCTTGGGCAAGAACATTAGTCTTCTTCAAAACTGATTTTCAAGTCCGAAGTCCCTTACAAGCCGTGAGAAGCGATCCTATGAGCAGCTGATGTTCGTGTCTGGAATGTGAAGTCATGGCAGCATCATCAGCAAACAACGTCTCGAATCACTATCTGACGAACCTTTTTCTTAGCTCTAAGGCGTGAAGGATTGAAGAGCCGACCCTCAGACCTTGTGTGGCATGTAGATGCCTTCTGGGCGGTACCTAATGCTAGCTTCAGAAGTATTTTTTCTGAAAAGCATATCCCAATAGCGTTGTTGCCAAAACACAACCTTGCTTAACACCACTGCGAATGTTAAACGGCTCTGATAGGCTTGCCGTCAAACTGTACGTTACTTTCATGTCAGTGTTGGGAAGATCTGATGATGCTCAGAGCCTTGGTGGAAGCCAATCTTCTGGAGGCTTTGGAACAGTCCCCCATTCCTGCTAACCAGGTCTAAGGCTTTGGTCAGTCTATGAAAGCAATGTAGAGTGGCTTTCTGTTGTTCTCTGCACTTCTCCTGCCGTTGGCTTATGTAGAAGATCTTATCGATCGTAGATCTGCTAGCACGAAATCCGCACTGGGACTCAGGATACACCCTTGAAGGACTTGAAGACGCATCAACTCAACACGGGCAAAAACTTTGCCGACAACACTAAGGAGGGAATACCCTGTATTGTTGCATCACTGCTTTCACCTTTGTTCTTGTAGAGGGTGATGAGCTTTGAGTCGCGCATGTCCTGTGTTACAGCTCCTTCCTCCCAGCATTACAGAGAACTGCTTGTAGTGGGTGAAGCAGAGAGCTTTTTCAGCATTTGATTTCAGTCTGGGGTATTCCCTCATTCCCCGGGGCTTTTCCGGATGATATACGTTGGATGGCCATAGTCATTTCATCCACTTAGGTTGAGCACTAGGGCAGCATTGTAAGGAAGACTCTTGATCTGTGTTCAAGGCTGAGGTTTACATCCTTTTCTGTAGTTTTTAGAGCTCATAAAAGTGTTCCACCCAGCGCTCATCTGCTTACTTCTGTCTGTGCTGACTTCAACCACTGGATGGACTTGAGGGGCGCTGTTTGCACTGATAGGGTCCGGCAGCCTTCTTTATTCCATCATACATAGCTCTGACGTTGCCCGTTGCAGAATCGGTTTGTATTTCTTCGCTCAGCTTCAGCCAGCTTATTTCATTGGCACACTGTCATTGCCTGCCGCTGAACTCACTTCTAGCTGCTTGAAGCAATCTCAGGTTGTGTGTGGAAGGTGAACTCTTATTCTCCCTGAACGCTGCTCTTTTGGCTTCAATGACTGGAGTTTGTAGTAACCTGACTTGGCCTCAAACTAATCGTTGTTCTGCTTGGATTTCCTACCAAAGATACCGCATGCTGACGCTGATGTCTCACAAAGACTGAGTCCATTTTTTTTCGTTGCGTATCACCTGATGACAGCCAAGCCCATGGATTCATTGATGGAAACAGCAATTTGCTCAACTCTGTCCGCCTGCATCGTGATTGGTATTGATGCGTGGTTTACCAGCTTGTTTGGAGCGGTGCATCCTCTTTGGCTGCAGTCGAATCTTAAGCAACCACCATGCTCGGTATCACAGGTCTTGCACTATGGTAAGACCTAGTGGGGTTGATGGCATTTGATGAAATATCGCCTGGTGATGATCAGGGTCAAGTTGATGCCAGTGCTTGAAGCATGGGGTGACGGCAGATACTTTGTCCTGAGGTTTGGTCTTGAAAAAAGTGTTGTCACACCAGGTTTAGTAGGAGCCACAGTTCAAGAAGATGTTGTCCATTGGCATTGTTCTTACCGACACCAAAGTTTCAAGGCAAGATTTCCAGGACTCGTTTTCGAACCCACTCTCGCATGAAATCACGCCAGAGAAGGATGTGTATTCATCGCTTGGGATACCCTTGATTACAGCTTCACGGTTGTCCATGAAGTCATCCTTGGCTTCAGAAATGGAAGTCAGGGTTGGAGCACAAACACTGAAGAGGGAACTGGCCCATCGCTTGTGTGAAGCCCGAAGTGTCAAATGCGTTCGGTATCCACCGTTACCAAGCTCCACTGAACTCAGTAAAGGAGTTACTAACTGCAAAACCAACCCAAATTCACGAGGTTTCTTCGCTGATTTCCCTTGCCAAAATAATGTGTATTCCTTTTCCTTGAGTGTACCAGAATCTGCTAACGGTTTCTTGTAGGTGCTATGTTGACTTGAAGTCTTAGGAGCTCATTATTAATGAATGCTGTCCTGCGAATATCATTGATATCTTTGAGATTGTCACTTAAACCAGGTGTCATGTACGACACATTCCACATCCCAACTTGAGGGGAGTTGTCTTCTTGGGTTTCTTATCTTGATGCCGGGTGCAGTAATTGCAGTCGCTTTTCATGATGCTCCACTCCCCATGGCCCCCTATGAGACTAACTGTGGCGGGACAGCACCCACTTGGCTGAGGGCTGCCCAACTTAAGGCGGGCGGTAGCTGTTCAGTGAGATGCGATGATCTCTCCCACCGTCGGAGGTAGCCCCTGGCGCTATGCTCTACTCCAATCAAGCAAAGTAGCTAAAACCGGTAACTGCTACTTCCCTGGTGGTTCTACGCTATTGAAGCGAAGCTGGAGTGTCCCCTCTCCAGGGCGCCAAAGCCCATGGGCAATTTGATTGGAGATCCTTATGTTTTTCCCATGCACATGAATCCTCCTCTCCACGCTGAAGACATATCCAAAGGAACTCGAGAAACGATACAGTTTGGTGCTAGGCAGCGTCGCAGGAGTGGCCGAACTGGTGCTGAGTAGAGCAGTCAATCGCCTACGGGACTCCACTCGGATTTTATCCTCGGGGTTGTCTCCCCAAGAATTGTATTGCTTAATTCATGGTAGTTTTGGGGTGTGTTTTGGTGACACATTAACAGGTGTCCCAAAAATCAAACTTTGCAGTAAATGATGAATTGCTAGTTCAGTGTGAGAGGCTTATCAACAGCTTTGCTTTTATGACACATTTAGGATTCCTTTGAAGAAGACTGCATCCGTGTCAAGCCTCCTTATTCCTTGATGTGGTCATAACGAGAAGAAGGAAGCAAGCGGGTACAAAGACGGAATCGTTAATGGTACTCTACAATGAAGACAGAAGCATCGCCCGTATTTTTATGTTATTAAGAAATTAAAACTTGGAGGCTTATCCTTGCATATTACATAAATTTTCAATATGTTCCTTTAAAGGTGGAGTTTGTTTCAGTTGATTATAGATGATTTGTAAGTGCTATTATCATGTATCCAGCATATCTATATATATATATATAGCTTCCATTAGGTTTTTCACATAGTCCAGGTTATTTATGATTTGACCCAAACAAATTACAAAAGAAACATTTTTGGTGTTATACACTTGTGAAATTTGTCCAAAAATAATATATAACATTTCCAAATCAACCTGTGGAAATTTTAAGGCGACAAAAAAAACACCACCCTTTTTTAACGGGGAGCGGAGCTTTCAAGTAGGGTCGGTCGGTCGGGGGATTTTTTTTCTTCCTGGAGTCAAAATTGGCCTAAAATACCCAAAGTCTGAAAATCGAGAAAAAATTAAAAATCGGTTTTCGGTCGGGGCCCCGTAAAACGTGTTTTTTTTGTCGCCTTAAAACAAAGATCTTTTTTATTTAAAAATGGTAAAAAAGTTCAATTTGATTTAAATGATGTATCAATTTATTGGACCCTCCGAAGGTTTAAAGAAAAGTATAAGATTGCCCATCTATGAGTTTAGTTTTAGTATAATAGGCACATAAACAGTTCAGATCATCCGGGGGGGGTGGTGTAAAATTGAGAGAATGGTCTGATTTTGGACGTACTGGGTTGTACATTGTTCGCATTGTCCCACAAGATAGAAATGTAAAATAGATTCTTTGTTGAAAGTTCTATATAAGAATTGCAGAGCATGACTATTGACCTCCCATAGACCCTTTAGAATCACTCACATGTGCATTCCAATTATGAACCAATATCATTGATGGTGCAACCATTATATTTTCGGTCCTGTACCATGAGACGAACAGTTTTTTTTGACAACAATTTTTTATAAGGAAATGGATATATCTGATAATCTACCCCCATTGTGACCCTGAACGATTTTGACTCACAACAACTGCAGAGTAGGGCAAACTAATACCTTTTATATCCTGGAAAGGTGACGAACATATTAGAGACATTACTTTTCAACGTTTTTTATCCTTTTCATATTTTTTGACCATTGGATAACCTAGCCCCTTAAAAATTATGTTTTCACTGCTTGAATTTTGGACAACTTTTGATATGTTTTTTAAAGGTTTTCTCAATACAATTCTTGAGAAAATGAGCTTTTGCAATTACTTTGGGTTAAGGCTCATTTCTAATTTGACTGGCCTAACACTGTATCATTTGGATCCTTGTATATTCTGTTTTTTATAGGTTGGTGTTTTCAATCTTAGAGTGCTGATTTTCAAATTCATTGGGGTAACTTTAGCCGCCGATTTTTTTCTTATCCCGCATGTTGCCCAGCTCCAAAATGAATGGATTTGTGGCAAAAATTGTTGATTTGGGGTCAAAAATCAACAAATTTTGGCATAAAAGTCAATGATTGGGACTACCACACCTTATTTTTAAAACCTGCAAATTTTTGGTTATTTTGGTCCCCCCCCCCCCAAAAAAAAAATCACTCTTCCTGCCCAAATTCACCTTGGGCCCCTCAAAATTGCATCTCTACCCTTTTCCCCCGTTTTCTCCCATAAAAGCAGCTGGCAGGCCACGGTAAAGCTGTAAGTAAATCCTCACTCAATTTAATTCACTGACAGATGTCCCAGTATCCTTTTTTTTGGGGGGGTGGATTTTACAAATATGCAAAACATGCTTTTGTTCTTCTCTGTAAAAAAATTGTACAAATGTTGTAGTTTCAGCGAACTTTCTGGGGATGGTCTGTTTGCCAAATCGTTTTCTAAGCAATAGCGGGAGCTACCGTTTAGTTTAATTTTCTATCCGTGTACACAAACCTATTTTTGTTCATGTATTTTCAGTTACAATGATTACAAAGAAACACCTGCCAATTTTGCAACCCACAAAATGCAATTCCTGCACCCATAAATCGTTTGTAATCAATTTTTCCGGATTGTATTCAATCATGATAATTATCCAAAAAATTTAACGTCTTGAATGACATCCCCTAAAGGTTTTAATTCTGATACGTTAAATAGCCCACACAACCAGGACACAACCCCGATGGAAACGACATCATGCTACGTGCCACCAACATATTTTACAGTTTTTTGAATCCCTCTTCTGTGTTGCAGCACCTTTTAATTATGCCAAAGGCTACAAGACATAAAATATGGGATTCCCATGTTACTAAAGTCAGAAATTAGTTACAGCAGTACTGGACTTAATAGCTTTATTTTTTTTACTGATGGCAGATCATTGTGTCAAAGTTTGACTTCACGAATAGACTAAGCACCCAAAAATAAGTTGGTTTTTCCTCACGTGCAAACCTGTAATGGAATTTCTAAATCTCAAGCCCAAACATCCAGGATCCATCTGCCGCCGACAGTATTTTGTATGTGTTAAATGTGTACACATCCCAGCACTAATGTGTTTGGTAACCGTCATAGTAACAAAAATTGCAAGACAGTTGGGATCCTAACTAGAATTATTGATATCCAAATCAACATATTTCTCTGTGATTCGCATCCTGGGGATTTAAATGGTATGACCAGTTTGTGGATTTAACATCGCTTTTAAAGCTGTTGTTATTGTTTCGAATCCGGGGGTGGGAGGTTTCTTAATAATACGGAAAACAGGAAATGGAGTCTCATAAGGATTCCTCTTTATTTATTGAGTACCACATCACCATATCATGTGGTGGGTGGTGTGTGGCAGAGGGAGTCGCACACCCAGGGTTCTAAAGACATTTAATGACATACTAAACTTGGCATATTTTTCCAGGGCCTTCACACCCCTGGAATCCACAGTGTCATCTGGACCACAGCAGGGTGCATGAGCGCCACCCTGGACCCCCTACTGTCGTGGTTTGGATCGTCCCTAGGATTTGAATTCCGTATGTGCGTGGGGGATCCCTTCATATAGGATCACTTTCGAATCTCTACTCTAATGGTTACCAAAACTCAAGTACAATCTCCCTTTTAGGTTTTCACTTGGGTTACACTAGGGGTTATAGAGGATAATTGAAATAATCGAACGAGTTTCTTAATTTTTTGATATATGGTATTTTAATTGATGTAGATGACAAATCTAATTAGAAAATTGGGGTCACCGACTTTGTTTGTGAGATCGAGCTATAGCCTTTCAAAAAGTTATAATTTTTCAAATTTGTTCAGAGCTCTAAGGAAAAACCGGACCATGTTGCCCGTTTCCAGGCATAAAATAATAAAAAAAATCGATCGCTTTTTGATTTTTCTACCTTATGTTAAGAACCTTATAAGATCTTTTCGGCGCAATAATAAAAACTGGGTGTCACTGACTTAGTTTTTGAGAAAAGCGACGAAATAGGCCTAAGAAATTTGCAATTTTCTCTTCAAGTGCGTCCTGTTTGCATGAACCAAAAGCGCAGCTTACATTCGTAGTGACGCACAGAAATAAGCTCAAACACATGCCTATACGTGTTCGCAGAGAATTGGCTCTTGTTGACAGCAGGAACAATAAACTGTTGTGGAGTGGATGGTTGGGTGGCGGGAGTGAGTGAGTGAGTGAGTGAGTAAAAGGAGCAGTATGAGTGCATCGCGAAAATTTTTTCATTCAAATTAGGCAAACACATATGTTTGAAATATAGGCCTATACAAGGAAAATATAAAATTAGGTAATCAGGGCATGCGGGATAATTTAATAAAGGATCTATTTTTATATCGGATTTAATTTGTTCGGATAAAACTTTTCCCCACACCATTTCATACGTTTCCTATAATCGGGTTCTTGCCTTAGAAGCTAAGATCCCGAAAAATATTTTCTCTCTTCCTGGTTCCAGGCGAACAAATACCCTTTACCTGTGGGAAAGTTCTGATATCAACTACATTAGAAATTAAATGCATGGTCATAATACGTGTGCGTCTCATTTTGGCAATTGTGAGATATTGGTTCTTGTAGGTTCTAAGGCAAACGGCAAACTTTTCTACTGTTTCCGACCTTTTTCTGGAATCTGTCATAAAACCACCAAATTTAAAAACTTGCATGTCATTATCGCGGCGAGCTGTGCATGCATCACGTGCAACCAAGAAAGATCTCTCGCTCTGACTGCGAGTGCGTAAGTGGCAAGCGCAAAAGGACCGCAGTACGCCGAAGCCTTTTCTCTTCAATTAACCTCTTAACCCTTAAGTGCCGAAGGTGTTTTCCCTCAGTCATCACTCACGTTGGCGTGCCTAAGGGGGGGTCCTGGAACCCCCCCTAAGAAAACCACTTTCCCGAGGGAATTTTGCAAATGAAACTCATACCACCTTTGAGGGGGCAATAAGATAAGGCCACAGGTGCAATTAAATGAGTTCGGTTTAAATCGTCTGGAAATTAGGGGCAAATCATTGTTTTCAAAATGCGTCAAAATCGCTCAAAAAGTAGTATTGGTGTTTGTGGCGACCTGCTTCAGAACAGCCTACCATTGCAATCATTTTGATGTTTAATCTGCTCTCGAAGGACCAATTTACATATATTAAACCCCAAACTTACGACCATTTTGTACAGTCTTTATTTTTTGTGTGGCAGTCCTTCTTGGCCCATAGTTGTACCGCACTGGCGCGCAATTTCGTTCAATGATGGAATCGCTTCTTTTCAGCACATAAGGGTAATATTTTTTCTTATTATGTAATTAATTTGTTATGCATATGAACATACCTAGCAGAACAAATATTTCTGGCAACAGTGGTTTGCTATTTTTATTTTGTAGAAATCACACTCCTTGGTGCCTAAGGTGGGGTTACTAGGACCCAAGCTAATTATCCAATTAACAATCAAGAATTTTAGTTTTTTTATGAAAGAAGCGCAGCGATAAGTTCACAATTACAAAAATTAGAGTTCGAAAAAAATCCACAATTACAAAAAATTAGAAATCGCCGAAAAACAAATCTTGGGTACTATTGAACCCCCCCTTAGGCACTTTAAGTGTTATTGATTAAATGACAATGAAATGTAGTCACACATCATGCACTTAATTGATTACAATCCTGTCATGCGACACTACCTCAATACCATATCGTTCAGTAAGAAGAGTTGTCTTAGGCGTTTATCGTACAAAGTTAATGCTTTCATAATTGAATGGCAGAAAATGTTGCATCCTGACACAGCCCTATTGATATGTGCGATCATAGCTGGTCAAGTCAAAAGTTTGTGTTGTTTTAAATTGGATGTAACTGTCTGGCCTTCCTGGTAGTATGGTTAGTAATTGTTTATAACTATACAATCACATACTGGTTTGTATGTTTTATATCATTGTTTTAGCATGCCCAAACATGGGTCGTCGCCCCTTTACACTACATGATGTGATTGCTCTAGACATCCAGCAGGATCCCTCTGACATCCCCAACCTAATGACAAACAGGGACATTTGCGCTACATGGTGAACAAATCGGGCTGCTGCCGTTAATTCGTTAGTTAGTTAGTTAGTTAGATAAAGGGAGGGAGGGGCAGGCAGGCAGGCAGGCAGCAGTGATGTATCAAGTTCACATACTTGGTATGCTTATACTTGAGGCAAGGGGTCTTTAAGTGTCACAGAAAAGGTCAAGTCCATTCAGCGGGTCACTCCAGGTTCACATCCCTTGTGCATGTGGTATGGCACTTTTTGTTAAAATGTTTGTGTAGCTTTTAGTGGCAGGTGAATGATTGGGTATGCTTATACATTGAACATGGGTCTTACTGGGTTCCCTTCAGGGGTCACTTAGGGTCAGCTCTTGTGCATGTGGTTATCCTTTTGGTTAAAATTTTTGGAAAGACTTCCATATGTACCCCCCTCGTTATATATTTCATGATCAATTACATATTTAATGTTGCCTTGTTTCATCAAAACCGGATAAACAGCTAAAATAATTAAATTTTTTTTATGTTGCATGTAAATTAATATGAGGGGGGCAGGGCCCGCCGAAGAAATTGCGGGCCCGGGGGAACCTTGGAGTTACGGGTCCCCCTTTTACCACTTTCTTTTTTCCATAACCCATCACGGGTATTTTGGGAAGTTACAGTGGCTGCAAAGCGGCCATGTAGGGCGCGGGGGTTTGGGACCTGTATACTGTAGTTGATCGATGGTTTTTTTTTTGAATTATTGATATTGGTTGGGTTTATGCGACGGCCCAGGGGTTGGGTGTCCCCTCCACGCGAAGCGCGGAAGTCTGTGCATGTTGCACTTTCAAAACACATTTTCCCATAAGATTGATAGAAACATTTGAAATGGGTAGTAGTCCACTTTATAATTCATGACCAACAAAATCTTATGTTTTTGTGTAATTCTTTCTCAAACCAAGAGAGCCCCTAAATTTATTAACCTTCGCATAGCGCAAAAAAAACTGGAAATTTCGAGGTTCGAATATTTTCTCAACGAAGTTA
>JAMKCH010081810.1:0-15952 GCA_023653785.1 Ophioderma brevispina
GTGTGTTAGTGCTTTGACCTTGAAATGACCCCTCTATGACCTTCACAAGACTTCAATTTCTGGAACAGATGTTGATCAAACACCCACCAATTTTAACCCTCCAACCACACTGTTTAGTGATTTGACCTTGATGACCTGCGGATAGACCTTGAAATTGACCTTCAAATATTTGGTACTGGATAGGACCACACCCACCAATTTTCATCCATCCTACCACATGTTAAGTGATTTGACCTTGATGACCCTTGAAATGACCATTCAAAATTTTTGGTACTGAATGTTTACCACACACACCCACCAATTTTCATCCTCCTACCACATGTTAAGTTATTTGACCTTGATGACCTTGAAAATGACCTTCCAAAATTTTTGCGACTGAATGTTGACCACACCCACCAATTGTCATCCTCTACCAAATGTAAGTGATTTGACCTTGGATGATACCTCCCGATGACCTTGACAGGACCTTCAATTATTGCACTGAATGTTTGACCACACCCCACCAAGTTTCATACTCTTACCAAATGTTATGTGATTTGACCTTGGATGCCTCGTATGACCTTGAAAATGATGACCTCAAAATTTTTTCGGTACTGACTGTTGCCACAACCCCACCAAGTTTCATCATCCGCCACAACAGATAAGGTATATAGCAATTTAACCCATGTTTTTTTGCCTATTTTTGTACCCCATTTGACGTCTTTTGACAATGCCACATGCCCCTCCTCCGAACTCATCCAGCTACTTGAGTGGCATCTATGGTGCGAAGATGGACACCCACTTGTCCAAATCCAAAAAATTCGTGTTGACAACGTTTTATTAGAGGTGTTAGCCCTATTTTTGCCCATATTTGACCCTAATTTTTACCACATTTGACCTTTGACCCATGCCACATATCCCCTTGTATCCCACCCAACCCCTACTTGAGATGCATCTATGTTGCGAAGAGGGACTTCCACACGTGTTTAGTTCCAAAGATATCGTGAGGGACGGGCACACACACTGACGGCTCACCATTTCTATAGTCCCCCTTGCCAACAAAAAGGTGGCGGGGACCAATCAACCAATTGTGTCCATTACAGGATACACAGACTCATATTCATTGATATTAAAACCATATAATGTGATAGACCAGTCAAACAGGGTGAATACCGTGAGAATCAAATCTGTCGTGTGTTTCCTCCCGTCATCTGCTGAATAAAATCACTCTTGAGTTATTTTATTTAGTGTTGATTTGAGCTTAATATCACTTCAAGTGAGGACTAATGAATATAAACGCTTTAGCAACCAGGCCAAATATAAATTTTGAAAGGGATAAGCAGCGATTTGCCGATCTGAAACACAAATATCATCACCACAATTCGTATTTTGGTATTTTTACTACTGAGGCATGGATGTGCTACCATAACCTGCAATGTATTGCTTGAAATCCCTGTTTTAAAGACAGGCAGCACTTTTTATCGGATTAAATTTCTATATGTGGCGTATCAAAATTCCAACTTGGAAGATCAAAAAAGCCTTTTTCCTGTGAAATATCCCAGGTTTATCAGCTAATCGGGTGGGCACCATGACGGTCATTTTTGCCTCAAACAACAAATATATGATATTTGTTTTAATTCTACTAGTGCGAACCACAATCAGCTGTTTAGTGTAGATTTTAGATGCCATTGCTTACCGTGTGTCCCAAAAAAACGTAACACTTGGTGGCAAGCGCCGTAAGTTTTGAAAAAGCACCTAAACTACTTCATTTATCTTGTTGTAAGGTAATATTGGGAACTGTTAACGAATATCACTGAAAAGTTCATAAGGTAGAGTCCTACTTTTTAAATATGACCCAGAAATCAAGTAACCTGCAGACACAATTTAACCCATTGAGGCGCAATACGTCACTGTACATTTTGGCACCAGAACACCAAATAGAAACTTTAAGTCCAACCACCAGCATCAGCATCTTTTCCCTTTTTTAAAAAAAGACAGGTGCTGCAACAATATTAACATATGAATTTTTCACTATTAACAATATTGAAGTTGTAATAATACTAAAAACAAGCATTTTAAACGCCTAAAGATCACTTAGAATGTATGGTCAACAAACTCTTTGTCTTTCCAAATAAGAACACATTGGGATTAAGAGCTATCATTATCATCATTTTTGGCGACGGCCCACAAAGAGTTATCAAAAACCCAAAATTTTTAATTTATTGGGTTTGTTTTTTTTAGTTATTGATTTTGTGTTGAAAAGAATGTAACAATTATTTTCATTAACATCAGTTGCCGCCCAACCCATTTATGTAATGTGAGTTTATCATAACTTTGTCATATTTTTATATTTTTCCGTGAACCATATAGTTAATCAACCATAAATTAATGTTTTCTTATTATCAACTACAGAATAATTATGTAATCAGTCATTTTACCCAGTAGAATTTTTCTGCAAGAATTTGGGGTGGGCAGTAAATTTGCTTGCAATAAATATTGTATTGCCATTCTTTTTCTTCATCACGTTCATTTGCCATCTTGGTGTTTACCAGCTCCTCATTTTTGTAAAATGGTTCTGCGGGGTCCTTAATGGTTGTGGTACATCTTAAACTATTGACGTCTACTTTATGAACTTCAGGATATTAGCTAATACTCCCCATCTTACCTTACAACAAGAATAACTAGTCACATGCTTTTGTTCAAAACTTATGGCTCCTGCCACCAAGTGTTGCATTTTTTTTGGGACACACGGTATGTATATTTGCAGGAGTATAAATATGGTATAGACAATTTCCTCAAATACGTAATTTTTTCAGCTATTTGTGTTTTGTTCCTACATTAAGTTATGAATCATGAATTGTACATACTTATCTTTGATGTATAAGCTAAAAAACATTGTAGTTCACATTTTTTTATTCCTCACACCTCGAAAGCGAGAGGACCGCGGTGTAAAAGGAGATATGGTTCGGCAGGAACCATAGTCCGGGATCCATAGACAACATGGAATTAAGCGTGAACTAATGTTGCGTGAAGAGTCAACCTGAATCGAGTGCCTATTCTCCACCGTTGTATGCGGACTTTGAGTCCGGAGGACTACACCTGCCACACACATGTTCAGAACTTGTATTTTTCGCTCTATTTAATTCAATGCGCGCCAATTTTCTCTTTCTCTTTCTCCGAGTTTCTATATAATTTTGTTTATTCTCTCGTATTATTGTTGCTAATCCCTTTAAGTCTTGAGAGCCTACTATTTCTCAATCTGCCATTAAGGGAATGGCACACTAAGTTTTGGGTTAACAGACAACAGAGGATCAAAGAGAAGCCATGTGTCTCACAAACAGTTTCCAATTTGAGAGAGGACTAAATTGTCAACATCAGCCATTCATAATCAATTCACTCGATACTTATGGCATTAACCTGGACATCATCTTAAAACAGGAAAAAAAGAAAAGAATTAATCAATAAACTAGCTTATATCTTTTTTTAGATTTTATGTTCTTTAATAGCTCACTGACCATGTACATGTTACAATTTGGATCACTCTTATCAGGTTCCTCATCACTCCCCCAACATTTCAAAACTGCCCCTCAACATGAGGATGTCGGACCGAGGCCCACCCATATGGGAGAGTTTAATCTCGCATTATTAAGACTCCTGCTTCTACTTCATCACTGATTGTATTGAGGTTGTTTTTTATTGATCCTGTGAAGCATCATTTTATTTGAATATCACTGCAGATGGATGATTAAAGGGATACAAACCTATCAAATACTCAAAAAGTTACTCCCATTGTATTGAAATTCTCACGGACAAACTACATGTGATGTCAGTGGCCGAGACGTCCCATATGTGGACTATGTTAAAATGGATGTGCCATCGTTGTTCCCTTTTTCAGTTTTTCTCAGTCCGTTATTGTATTGTCGCTGTTGGGGTCACTCAATACGATGTAGCACATATATGTAAACCAAAACTTAGCTATATTATTGCGTCAATGCTATATTTCTGTGCTTTGGTCAGGTTCCTTTGTTTAGAAGGAAACAATGAGTTACATTGCCACATAGCTTGCATTGTGGACATTTTTCAGATTGCCTGAATCCAGTCAAAGCAATGGTTAATGAGGGTCTAACAGCGGTTAAAACTCGGCAAAGTCCTACATGGTCCTTGATTTTAGGCTGGCATCATAGAATTGTAATTAAAAACTGGGATATTCCTTGGGTTATATACAAATGACTTGACATGCTTGTGACCTCAATGATGCACAGAGCATGACCTGCTAGATGCTGCTCTGGTCTGCAATATCATAGCTGTGGGTGTACATACAAAAAGTTTTCTTCCCTCACAGCTGTTTGACCCTAATGCGAATGTCTTTACTTTTTGTAACAAATTTTTAAGCAGGTGGTGACACAATCTGACAACTGGTAAAGTGGAGTACATGCAAGACCTTACTTAGACCTGTAAAAATCAGGAAAATACCTATTGCAGGAATCTTGCCTATTTTGGCCTACAGAGATCATGATTTATGTGTTATAGCGCCCCTACATCTCTTTTTCATAGAGATCTGGGTAAACTAAGCTTTTTTACAGCGGAAAAAAAAATCCTATTTGCCTGTAATTGAAAAGAGTTAAATCTGCAAGGATGTAGTTAGTGAAACTAATCCCAAATTGTCAAAACGGTGTCGCCATTGATATTTTTTGTTTGTATTCTGGTTGTATAATAAATGACTTTCTAACAGCTGTGCCCTCTGGCGATCTCTTCTCTTTAACCCAGGAGCTAGAACACATTTGTAACACATCTCAATACAAAAGGGTGAGTGATTAAAATGTTGACGACTGACAGGAACCTGGAAACATGATTCTAAGTGCCGCAAGTGGTGCCTTAAGGCGAGGGGGCCAAACAAAGTTGGTACCAGGGGTCAAAAATTTTTAAATTTATAGCTTTTTTTAAAAAAAGCTGAAAGTATACCAAGTATTTGTCTAACCATAAGGATTCAGAAAAGGTATGTTGTAATATGTAAGCTAAAGTTTCAGAGTTATCGGCTACAACAGCAAAAATCAATAATAAGGGCAATTCAGTTGTACAGGGTCAAATGTTAAAATTGCTACGATTTGGATAAAAATGTGGCAAATTATTGGTGGAGCTCATAGGATAAAATAAGGAAATAGTTTTGAGTGTCTCAAATGCTTGCTTACGAAAGTAGGGGGGTGGTACAACAAGATCAAGCACCATTGAAGCAATGGACGTTGACCTTCGGTGCCCCCGACATCGGAAACTAGATTTAAGACAGTCAAAAACTATTCCTGATTTTAATCTTATGAACTCCACCAAATTAATTTGCCACATTTTTTATCCAAATCGGGAAGCAGCCAACTTTAAAATTTGGACCTGTACAACTGAAATTGACCCTTAATTATGATTTTTGCTGTTTAGCCTATAACTCTGAAACGTAGCGTACATATTACAAACTATACCATTTCTGAATCCTTATGGTTAGACACAGAACATGGTGTGCTTTTCAACATCATAATGGGATCAATTAGCAAATGGACCCTGTACAAACGTTGTTTTGGTCCCCTCTCCTTAAGGCACCACTTGCGCCACTTAAGAATAGCGTTTCAGGGGTTCCGGTCAGTCTGTCAACATATTTAATACTCAAACATTTTGTACTTGAGAGGTGTACAAATGTGTGCTAGCTCGCGGGCTACTTTACTCAAGTACCCACTCTCTTTTATCAGTACAAAGACACAACTTCAAGCATATTTTGAAGGATGTTTTGCAAACGGGAGACAGCAGCCAAGGAGGAAAATTGTTCTTCCCACGATGCGCTTTGCAATTCTTCCAATACAATATCTGTACGGGTTGTCACATTGAGTTTATAGTGAACAAAGACATGTGACAATCAGTGCAAAAATTGGATTGAAAAGAAATGCATTGTGGGACGAACTCTTATCCTCATCTTACAGCCAGGACCATCTTGGTACAGGTAGGAGTGTAGGTAGTAGTACACGCATCAAAGGAAGTATAACTAGGCCAAAAAAAAGGAATTGTTTGGGTTGGCGCACCTGAACGACATTCATAAAAAAGGCAACATTCAAATTTGTTTTCACAATGAACAAGCACACAAATAATAAAAATCTATCCAACACTTCTCAGCCCTGTTACTTTTTTTTCAATGCAAATATCCATAAGTATTTATTCCTTAAAAAGATTAGTTAACTAGCTGATTATAGCAGATTACACACGCCAACTTATAGAAGGTGGTAAATTTAGGCGTCTAGATCAATAAAAAATTACCTACAGACTTTCTTTTCCAGCCTGTACATACAACCAAAACTTTTTTATTAGGCCTCAGTACCTAAGTACCCACAATCAGCAGGGATGGGGAAAAAAGGAAATCCCTGGGAAACACAATCAAATCCCCCCTCCAAGATTGCAATTTCCCTCCAAGGATAAGCAAAATTGTTCCTTCATTATTAGTAATTTCTTTAAATTAAAGGACAAAAAATTTCCCTACAAAAAATTTCGGAAGGTGGTTCTTAAGTTCCCCACTTTTTCAGGCATGCCACTCAGCGAGCAATTATGGATACACTACAGCGGCTCAAATAAAAACAATCAAAGAATTTGATGTTCATAGGGAGAAACTGTGCTCGCCTGCCGAATAGAATTAGTAGACCGAAAGATTCCAAAACTTTCCTTCTTTCACACTTCGGTTAGTGAGCAATTTTACCTAGTACCATGTTTTCTGAACTGAAAACAGTGGTGAATCAAAAACCTTCCAATTTACACAACAGAACACAACAGCCTCACATTAGAAGGCAAAAGTTCAATAATGACTCTAATAGTGTACCTGTTATTTACCTGGTGTGAGACTAGGGATACATACATGACCCCAGTCTGGGTCAAGTTTGTTGGCTCACAATGTACAGAGGTCATTTGAAAGTGCCTGGGAAATGGACGTTTCAAAACAGTCGTAAATGTGTTTCTCTTCCCTCTAATAATAATGGTACAAGATTTTACTGTAAAGCGCAATATTTGTATTATTGATACTTACCTAGATCCTTTGATTGCAAACCCCCTCACTTTATGTGACATGAACTTTTTTGCAAATTATCTATTTCACAGAGGAAAAATATTGAAGCACTGACATTTTCTGCGGATCCTTGTCACCTGTGAAATTCACAAACGAAAAAATCCATGTAGCGAAATTTGGCTTTACATATGGCCATAGAAAGCTGAGGTAGATAAGGTGTGAGGCCGATGCTACTTTAAATAGGTGTAGTTAAGTGCTGAGCTATAGAAAAACACGGGGGGGAGTGCACTTGAAATAGTGCTGGGATACACTCATGGGCAAGTTTTACCCCTATCATTACATTCTATTTCAAGTAAATCCATTGATTTGGCAAATTTCTTTTATAACACTTTTCACACGTGATGATACAATTACTAACTCCTTCGAAAAGAGATCCTGCCTGCATTCAAATGACCCCCCTCTATCAATAAACAAGCTTGGGTTGAGTCCGATATTTTCCTCTTATGGATACATGTACAAATGCGCCTATATATGTATACTGCTTGACACAAAATTAGGATGTATTCGTTCACTAATTCCCAAAAGTTGTGGTTGATCACTCACGCAGCCATATATGCCACACCTACACTTGCACGCGCACATCAAAAACACCACCCCTAAGCCACGCATCCGAAGATTTGTGGCGACATACAAGTTTACAAGGTATTATATTAGTGCATACAATAAGATTCGTGTTCCAAATGTTAACGTTTTTTGCTCTCATCTGAGTTGAGGCAGGGCTAGAAAGTGGCTAAACATACCCAGATGATTCCTAAAGAAATTTGTCAACCCGCATCCCAGAAACAAAATCATATGTGATCAATAGACGGTAAAGAATCTCCAAGTTCCGGCAGACCTCTAAACCAGTCAACTGAAATCTTGACCAGTTTAGGCAAGCAGGGGGGGGGGGGTTTTTTGAGCAAGTTTTCTCTTGACCTGTGGCTTCTCAGTTTCTAACTGGTTCCTCACAAATTACTTGCACTGGTTTTACAAAATAAAGCAGGCCTGGGTATATGTCTGTATGTATAAGTATGCAAACATTGTTTACTTAACTAAACAATACCAGATCCACGCGGGCGTTTAGTTTAGCACTAATTTCATGCAGGCCTTGAACCAGTAATATGCACATCAAATCCTCTTTTATCACAGGTTATAAACCAGTTTACCATTGATCATAACTCAGTTTTAATCACACCTTGACCAGAGTCTGAAAGAAATTCATTCAGTTTACGAACAGCAACAGTGAGTAACGTCTCAATATCAGTCAAACAAACACGGCTGAACCAGGTTCTGCACCGATTAAACCGAGTTAACACAAAAAATGTAATCCTCAAAACAGGTTTAGATAAGTGGAGGAAAACTGTCCTTCCATGGCTGCTATGTGGAGCTTGTCTTCCATTATACCCTGTTGGAGTAGTCCGGCAGTTTTAAATAGGTGACGGCAGGGTCATGACCGAGGCAGTGAAGCGATCCGGTGATCGTTTGGCTTCAAAGTCTGCGCACTATAGTAAGGGTGGGCTGAGTGCCGGAAAACCTGTGCGAATAAAAAGAAATAAGACATGAAGCATTAAATATGGATTGTATTTTTTTTATTTTTAATTTACTCTCAATTGCTAATATGACAAGTACTGATGATCAAGTTAATTTAAAGAGCCATTTATGATCCCCAACTGTGCCTAACTTGGAATTGGTGAATAAGCTTTTCTCAAGGTATTCTATCAACCATAAATAAAAACAAAACGGTGTTAGAATCACAAAAGGACTTTCCTTTAAATTTAAAAACTTCGAGGGATTATAGAAAACATTTTGTTCAAATTGTTTTTCTTTTTTAAAATTAACGTAAAATGGGATAAAATGGCTGGAGAAATTGAAACAGCTTTTGTAAAAATCTGTGCTCTTCAAATTGATGGTTCATTTCCGCTACGACACCTGCACATCATGAATTTTTACTATTGGAGTAGGATGTTTGCCAGGTACTCAGTAGACAACATTTTGATTGGAGGGGTTTATTGACATTTGGTTTTATCCCATTTGTTCTAACTTCAAATGGTCTAAAACCCATATGCTAATACCGACTTGCCTAAAAAAAACCATTAGTCTAACATCCCCAATTTATCAACAATAAAATGTAGAATAGCCATTTGATCAATGCCATCTATTTAAATGCCCATTTGTCTCTAACCATTTGTCGGTCTAATAACCACAAAAACGATTTGTCTAATTCCATATTGTCTAACATTCTTTTGTCAATATATATGTGGTCTAAGACCCAATTGGTTAATATCCATTTGGTCTAATATCCATTTGGTCTAATATCCATTTGGTCTAATTATCCATGTGGTCTAATATCCATTGGTCTAATATCCATTTGGTCTAATATCCATTGAGTCTAATATCCATTTGGCCTAATAATCCATTGGTCTAATATCCATGTGGTCTAATATCCATTGGTCTAATATCCATTTGGTCTAATAGCCATTTGGTCTATACTCAATTTTGGTCTAATATCCATTTGGTCTAATATCCATTTGGGGCCTAATATCCATTGGCAAAATATCCCATTTGGACATAATATCATTGGACTTAATATAAGGGTCAGGTGCAGGTTTCCTATGAGGGCATGCTACTGGTATCATGGTAACCAGTACTACCTGTCACAGAGCAGAGTTGGGGCGGCTCTAAAACCCGTCACCCCATCAGGTTTCTCCCCAGGAAATTGAGGAGGGTAGCTGGTTACCTGGTAGAATGAAAAAGAAAGAATCTACCTACAGGGGCATCAGCTCTGGAGAGATAATGGTGGGCCATCCAGCACATGCTGACTTGCATGGTGCGGTGGGACATGGTTGCCCAAAGGACTGGGCCCCACGCCCGAAACACTGGGATTGGTCAGGAAGGGCATCCGGTCAATATCTTTTGACTCCAACAAATCCTCACACAGCAGTATTGCTGAGTGTTAGGTGAATCGGCCACCCCCGTTAGCGGGGACAAACCGGATTTAAAAACTTTGGTCAACACCTAACTTAAACTAAACTAGCATTTGAGTCTAATATCCAATTGGGCCTTATATCATTTGGTCTAATATCCATTGGTCTAATGTAACTGGTTTAGATCTATTCGGTCTCAATACCCAATTTGGACAAGATGGACATTAGACAATGCTATTAGACCAAATGGGTATTGTCCCAAATGAGTATTAGACCAAATGGAGATTAGACCAATGGCTATTAGACATATTGGTATTAGACATTACATCGGTTTTATAGATGATATGGATATTGACGATTATGAGTTTTAGGACCAGATGATATTAGTCCAAAATGGTTATTAGAATAAATTCTTAGGCCAATTGGAATTGGACAAAAATAGCCATTAGACCAAATGGGATTAGACCAATCTGGAAGTAACCTAAACGAGTCAGTACAGAGGCATAAAACATCTGTGAAGTTGCAATAAATTTGATGACTACCTCATACAGGTAGCTGGGATGCCAGTCACAAACTGCAAGAAATGCCTCTGCTGTTGGCATTGTATGATGCCAGGCAGGATATATAAAGGTATTAACAGCACGAGCCTGAAAACAAAGTGCAAGAGCAGTTAGCTACAATGAATTACTATAAAAGCTTCTAGAGATCAGCAAGCCAATAGTCATACTATAATACTTCTATCAACACAAGTACTTGGTTTCCCATTGCAATCGCTTTTCCAAATAAACCTTTATTTGTCAGGTCAGGTTTCCTTTCAGGGCCTGCCTACTGGTATCCTGGTAAACAGTTACCCTGTCCCAGGGCCGAGTGTTGGCAGCTATTACCCGTCACCCTTATCAGGTTTCTAAGGAAAATCCGATGAGGAGGGTAGCTGGTTATCCTGGTTAGAACTAAAAGAGATTCTAAATACGAGGGCGTCGCCTCTGGAGAGCTAATGACGGTCATCCAGCACATTGGACGTCGGGAGGCCATCCGGTCCATTATGTTTTGCGCCAATAAATTGTCACACAGCTGTATGTTGTGAATGTTGAGGCGAATCCAAACGTATTTAAAACTTTGGTTTTTTTACCAGCTACTACGACCCTTAAACTTGAAATTGTAACCTCGGCAAAAGAACCAAATCTTTCAAATTTTCTTAGTTGTCCTACCTATCGTGGGTGTAACCATGCTCTGTCGACAACATCATTAGCCCTTTGATATACCCGGTTCACTATGATGCCACAGAAACAATGATCCAGCTGTAACAAATACAGAGTACATCAATTAACTTAAGTACCTTGAAACCACACTCCATGACGTGATTTCACTCAACCCTGAAGTTACTCACTCACCTCACATCATGCAGGCATGCACAAATACTCTCACACATCCATTTTTGCCTAATAAAACTTACATATAAGCACATTTCATATTTTCCTACTCATGCACTCAGTATCACTCCATTGGTGCAGACAGTTTACACACACGCACGAAGGCACAAACCCACATCCGCCTAATTTTTTCTTGCTCTTGAGATTTTTGACCATGTTGGTATGCTATTTTTTAACAAGATGGACTGATACATTCCATGAAATCAGCAAAATTAACTTCCATGACACAACAAACCCATGCTCTATTGCCCTCATATAAGCAAAAGAAGGTTGGCTGGAAATGACAAGTTCTTATTATGCAATATTTCTGTTATTTATTATGACACGCCCGATATTT
This sequence comes from Ophioderma brevispina, assembly GCA_023653785.1. Lineage (NCBI taxonomy): Eukaryota > Metazoa > Echinodermata > Ophiuroidea > Amphilepidida > Ophiodermatidae > Ophioderma > Ophioderma brevispina. The sequence continues at coordinate 11,737 of JAMKCH010081810.1, forward strand.
TGAGGATTCTGACATGGTTTCCTTTATTTTTTAATGAAACACATCTAATATACTAAATGAAAGAAATCGAATAAAAAAAATAAAAAAAATAAAAAAAATATGCAATTAAAATTGGGGATTACAAAATCTCAATTACACTGACCATTAGTTAAAGGAGGATTTTTGTCAGTGAATTGAAAGTGAATTAATTAATGACCTTCTTCAATAACATTTTAGCATTTTTTAATCTTCTTTACTCCAGAAATCAAACTTCTGTTTTGGAATAACATAATAACAAACAAAATGGGTAACAACCTCACAACAGATGCAAATACAGAGAAAATCAAGCACATTAAAATTAACCCTAATTTAAGATCGATATTGCGGGCTAATTTGGTACTGTGAATTACCTACCTCTTCCGCATTAAAAAACTCTGTACAGTGGAGAGCGGGAACACGGATGAAACCTTCTTTCAAGCCTCTCAAAATGACGACTGACTCCTTCTACTAGTGACCAATGTACAAAACCCAACTAAAACACAAAGAGGGAAAATAAAATTAAAGTGAAACAGACTGGAAAGGTCAGTGTTATTAATTAGCAATGCTAGAATCTGAAACATTACCAAGATATTACTCGTATATTAAATTCATGGCATCAAAAGTGAATTATCATTGTTGTAAGGGTTTAGTTTAGAAATTGGAGGTATCACTTTTAATAGGTATATATGTTAGTTTTAAAGGTTAAGGCAAGGTAATAGAATTTAATGACACCTTAACAACAATTGTGTCAGATTATGTCACCATGGTTGCTTTTATATATCAAACATTTAACAAGACATAAACATAAATACATTATAATGAAACATACAAACTATTCTTATTCTTTATAAAATAGCCAAGATACACTTTAATAGTTGATAAAACAGATTTCTTAAAGAAACATTTTGGCATATCTATTGCAGGTTTTTTTGGATAGTAAAAACTATCAGGCCCGTATTCCAAAAAGATGTTTAACAATCGTTTAACTAAACAATCATTTATCTTTGAAGTTGTGAGGTGTTTAAGAATTCATTAAAATTATGAAAAAAGGTTATCTTTTTTCAAAGTAATATAGATATGTTAGTTTGTTAGTACAAATCGTTATAAATTTCATTGAGTCCAATATGACAAATTTGATGCTTTTTTCCCGTAGTTGAAAAATTATCCCCTATCTGCCTCACTATTTCGGAGATAAGCGTTTGTTTAACTAAACAGTTGCTAAAAACTTTTTGGAATACAGGCCAAAATATTTTCATATATGGGACATTAAACTTATTGATTGCATATGCAGAAAACGTAAGTTTACAGTAAAAGCAAAGGATACACTGAGGAATTAGTTCATTACTGAGTAAATATCTATATATAAAGTACGTATGACCAATTTTAGATAGTGCTAAGACAATTTTAAGTCTCCACTAACAACCATATTATGACGGAACATTAGACGAGTCGTCTCTTTTAGGGAATACATCAGGCCTATTCTTTACCCCGGGGCTCTAGTTTTTAAAGGTATATGGTCTGCAATTACCTTGAGATATTCTTCTAGATTATGTATTGTGACTGCTATATCCTTGCCTCCTTTCTTGAGTTCTATATGTGGATAGCCCGGCAAAGTGAAGTCTAAATCAAGGTCTTCAACTGAACTGCCATCCATTGTCAAGCTGTCTAGAGCTAACTGTAAGCTAGCTGGATTCTACAATAAACAGATTCAATACACAAATTATGAAGAGCACTGGCAAATCTATTCTGTTATAAATTTTGCCTCAAATGCTAGGGAATAATTCTACTTTCTCTTTCAGGTTAGAATTTCATGTTTTATATTTTAATAAAATGAAGTAAAAAATACAAATTGAAAACTCACAAAAATACAAATTCATAAAATGCTTATGTTCACATAAAATATCAGAAAAATGACCTGGAAATCAGGGAAAAGATAATATGTGGATTAATGAACTCATTTGATTTCTTTTTAGGGAAAGACTTTGAGCATGGTAAGTTAGCTGGCCCATTGAACAGACGATTTTTAACTACACATTCAAATGGTTGATGGAACCTTTAAGTGGTTTTCCATTTTTCGGCGGGGGAATTTTGTGCGAATCACAATTTTGAATCGGTACAACCGATTTCCATTTTGTCCCCTTTTATGTGGTTGTGCTGATGCACCCCCATCCATGACCAGAGTTTTGTTAAAAAATTCCAACAGCAAAGTTGTTTTCAGAGAGGGGTCCACATGAACCCCCTTATACACTAACAGGAGTGCACAAGACCTTATACACTTTAAAGAGACATGGACATATCTAGAAAGAAGCACCCTCAATTTTTTTCGAATCTGGGTTTTTTGCATATTTGGAATGCTTACCGATATATTAGATCACACCCAAGGTGAATAAGCTGAATACGCTGCCTTATGTACTAAGATGATGATTTATTATTTTCTGTCCTACACGACAGAAATTCAAAGCATGGTTTTCTATAGGAACAATTAGGATAATAATATATTGGCTTTTATAAAGCGCCATTTCATCAAGATCACAGCGCTGTTGCCTATTATTATTACGCTGCCGTCAGGAAATCGTCACAATCATTTCGCTTCATCTAGGCCGGCAGCTGGCCAAGCGCACAATCCTATCAGCACTTAGATTGTAATATTCCCCATAACAGCTACCCGAATATCGCTTGGGTCGACGAAGCAAGTGAGGTAAAGTGCCTTGCCCAAGTGCACAACACATTGGCCACAGTGGGGCTCGAACCCACAACCTTTGGATCATGAGTCGGCAGTCATATCCACTGGACCACATGTCAGGATAGCAGGTAAGTTCAAAACAAGGTTTGCGGTTTTCTTTTGTACTTGTTTGTCCAATAAACATTCGAAACGTTCTCGGTAGGTGATCTACAACTGATACACTGCAATATGAAAGAAATTTGTATCCTAAAAAAATCTCCTGTCACTTTAAAGTGTTAACATGGATGGTGCATGTCAAAATAGATTCTTTCAAATCTGTTCAAACCAAAATCAATTTAAAGTATTGGATGCTTTTAAGTTGAAGTGGAGCAAGTTAAAAATAATGTTCCATGACTAAGTCAATATTCAAGTCTTAAAAAGACAGCAGCTTACATGTTCCTTGTCGTTGACAAGTTTCTTCTTTTGTTGAAGCAGTTCCTCTAGCTGATGGAAGGAGTTGGCCACTATGGGATCGACAAAACGCAAGTCAGCAGACGTCAAACTAGCCTCTCTACCTAAGAGCCACTTGAAGAACGGCAGACTTAAAGGAATATCCAGCTGTGAGGAAAGAGGGTTGTAAAAATAACAGGTAAGGAAATGGGTACAAATGTTGATCACATGGATAAGACATGACCAGTCAGAAATTGTAATTCTTCTTCTGTAGTTTTCACAAAACTTTAGTGTTCAGTGATATTAACTTTTTTCTATACCTCTGATAACACTTGGATTTGGCCTTACTTAGATTTAAAGGGGGATGGCCCAATTTAAGAATACGAAGTTTTCATCTTGATAGATTGGCCTTCACCCCAAAACCCCATATGTAAAGTGTCAAGCAGATATTTCAATCCGTTTTGATGTGAGAGCTAAAAACATGATTTTGTAAGCCCCCTAGAGTACTGTGTAAAATTAATATTGGTCAACCAAAATGGGTAACATTTTCGCTATTAATTCCCAAACCAAACATCCTTTGGCCCCAAGATTTCACAAGGTAAATGAGAAAAATAGTAGCTTTCTTCTGATACCAAAATGTTGACCACTTCCGGGGCTTCTGGGGACGAGGCTATTAGCGATCGGGCCATGGACCTTCAAGCTCACAATATTTTTAGTACAGCTGTTCACCCCACACTGATTTTGTCATTTTTAGGAGAAATTAACCACTTGACCATGGCTAGCAAATTTGTATAAATACAATAGTGTGCAAAAGCTATTTTGAAGTTTCTCCATTTAAGCTCTCCTTCTAGTTCACAAGGTCAATGGTTACTTGCAGTGCCATGACCTGTTAGGAGAGGGTCACACTAGGGTCATAATGGCCCCAAATGGAGTACTAAATTGTGGGGTCAAAGGTCATATTTCCACCAGCATTGTCAAGCCGTAATATTGCACCCTCCGCACACAGCATAAATTTTTCAGGACTTAATTACACCCTCTGCATTCAAGTGGTTAAGCTAGTGCATGTCATTCTTGAAGAGTACTATA
>JAMKCH010081811.1:0-14197 GCA_023653785.1 Ophioderma brevispina
TTTCCCTGGTACGTACCAGTCTGAGCCGCTGTTTGGCGCCGGCCGAGGCGACAACGCGAGGATGCCGCGCAGCCAGGGGACGTCCACGAGCCGGACAATGCAAAGTCCGGTTCGACAGTTCAGAAGGCCGAAGCCAACTCGACCGGCTCGCCAGTCACGTGAGGTCCGTCGCCGCCTTCCCAGCCCGGCCCGACCGAACCAGTCATCAGAGCCAATCCTGGTCACGAGTTACGGATCCGCTTGCCGACTCCCTTACTTAATTGTTCTATTGACCAGAGGCTGTTCACCTTGGAGACCTGCTGCGGCTATGGGTACGACCTGAGGCGAGAGTCCAAGCTCGTCCCCCGGATTTAAAGGAACGGCCAGTGCAACACCGGACGCCGCCCAGACGCGGCGCTCTACGGGGCGCGGTCCCCTATCTCAGATCCAGTCGGTTTCCGGGAAAACCGCCCCTTACAAAGAAAAGACAACTCTTCCCGGGCTCCGGCCAGCAGTCTCAGGGTGCCATAGCTTTGCAGCTGACCCCCAAAATGATGGCGGGCTCCGCTTTCAGGTTCGGAGACCATATTGACCCGATCCCTTTCGGCCAGGGGGCGCAAACCCCCGCGAAGCGGGCGCGCGCCGCCGCATTCAGAGCGGAACTTCACCTAGGCCTTAGGATCGACTGACCCATGTGCAACGGCTGTTCACATGGAACCCTTTCCACGACTCGGCCCTAAAGGCTCTCAATTGCAGTATTTGTACTACCACAAATCTGCGCCGGTGGCGGCTCCGCGCGGCCTTGGCAGTCGCTTCGTCCCCCATCCCCCCCCCCCCCTCCATTGTTCACCCAACGCGTCCATCCATACTCGTGGTGGTACCCCTGCACTGCCGCGACGGCCGGATGAGCGTCACGCTCAGCGTCATCCATTTTCTGGGCTAGTTGATTCGGCAGGTGAGTTGTTTCACACATCCTTAGCGGATTCCGACTTCATGGCCACCATCCTGCTGTCTATATCAACCAACCACCTTTTTGGGGTCTGATGGAGCGACGAGCGGGGAGTGAGGCGCTCTAACCGGGCGTAAGGTTCATCCCGCAGCGCCCGTCCTGATTACAAGGAGTGCCACTGGGCTGCTCGCAATTCAATCTGTTTGTCCGGCTCCAAGTCAGCGAGTCGGACTTCATACCAATTTAAAGTGTGAGAATAGGTTGAGGTCGTTTCGGCCCCAAGACCTTAATCATTGCCTTTTACCAGATAAAACTTGTTTTCAATGAGCGCCAGCTATCCTGAGGTAAACTTCGGAGGGAACCAGCTACTAGATGGTTCGATTAGTCTTTCGCCCCTCTACCCAAGTCGCGGCGATCGATTGCCCGTCAGATCGCTGCGGACCTCACCAGCGTTCTATGGCTTCATCATGTCGGGCAAGTTGCACCATCTTTCGGGTACTAGCGTACCGCTCTTCCTCGCCTCACAGAGCAAAGCGGACGGACGGGGCGGTGGTGCGCCTCGCCAAAAGGACGAGGATCCCACCCCCTTTTCCCCATTTGGACGGCTACACCGTCCTTAATTTCATTGCGCTAGGGGCCTCTTATACGGGCCGTCGACCTGCGTGCCCGTTAGACTTCTTCGTCCGTGTTTCAAGACGGGTCGAAAAGGCGCCCGGCCAAGTTGGCAGACCCCGTGCACCTGAGAGTCGCTCCAGCCTTTCTCGACCGCACGAGCGAGCGGCACTGAGGGACAGTCCCCGACGCCGCACGAGGCGGGAGTCTGGCGGCATCCGCCTAGCACGAAGGCCGAAGCGGCGCGGAACGTGGTCATATTTATCGACCTGCGAACCGATGAGAGACGGCGAGACATACGTTCTCTTCCGACCACGAGGAGCCGGATGATGTACCCTGCCATTCGCACGCGTCCAATCGGCGATCAACGGTCGGTCGCCAACCCCAAGAGGCGCGGGAGAAAAATAGCTGCGCACGACGGGCGACAGCATTAAACACCCCGTCCGGGTTCCCGAGGGGAATCCGTCCGACGAACGGAGGCCGAAGCCTCCCTTGCGCTGCATATCCGGCCACAGTATGCGGGGCCCTTCCGTTTACTTCTCGGCAGCTTCACGTCCTATTGAATTCTCTCTTCAAAGTTCTTTGCAACTTTCCTCATGGTAATGTCATCTATCGGTCTCGTGCCTTGTATTTAGCCTTGGATGGAGTTTACACCCGTCTTTGGGCTGATTTCAAAAACAACCGACTCTGGAAAGCCTAAGGCCACCGGCGACGGGCGCCTGCGGGGGCCTAACACATCTATGGGATGAGAGCCTCCTTCACAAGGAGTCGGCTCATCGTCCCCGGTCGCCAAGGCTTCCTTACGCCACATTCCGCACGCCACGGGGACGCGGGGATTCGGCGATGGCCTTACCAGCTTCACTGCCGCGATGAGGGAATCCGGGTTAGTTTCTTTTCCTCAGCTTAGTAACTCTGCTTAAATTCAGCGGTGATCTCGCTCGATCTGAGATCGAGTCATAAAGACATTGAGAATGTTAGGGGTAGGGTTCAGCGAGCAGAGAACGGCCGCGCCGGAACACGCCAGGAGCGCTTTCAAGCCTGAGCGCCTCGGAACCTTGCGGGCGGCACCTTACTTCACCACCGCAAGCGCTTTCCAGCGGTCTGATGGATTTCCGGTCAGAACAGCTTGCGGATTTCCCGCTGGTTCAGCCTCCACCCGGACCGTCCGGCTGCGCCTCTCGGCACGGGACACAGACAGGTTGTGGAGGAGGTGCCGCTTCCTATGGACTCCTTTAAAGATCGCATTCTAGTGTACTCGCTCCACGCTCGCTTGCACGGGCGCAGATTAAGGATGCGGTTGCTTCGTATCCCGAGTTGCGTGTCACCGCATTACGCGATTTCTCGTATTGTTAAACGACCCTCAGGACGAACGAGGTCGGGCCAGGGGGGCCCGGACCGCCAGTGCGTTCAAAATGCCAATGTCAATGTTTCTGCAATTACATGCTTCTCGCAGCTGGCTGCGTTCTTCCTCGGCGCACGCGGGGGGGGCCCACGCACCATGAGCGATCCACCACCGGAATTGTCGTAGTGTTTTTCCGATGGCTTTGGTTTTTATCAAACATGTCATGTAAAAAGAAATAAGGTCGGGCGGATCTCGAAACAGGAACGAAGCGGCCGGACCCGAGGCATCTTTTAGCCCAAACTAGACGCGGACGCTCACCGGTGGGAGCTTGAAATTTAAAACTGGCCCGGGTGTTACGCCGAGTCCCCCAGGCTGCCGGTCTCGCCAGAGGGTCGTGGGCCCGGGGCGTGGTTACCCTGCCGGTCACAGATTTGGTCGCACTTCGAGACGCCTACTCGCCCCCGACCAGCTTCAGCTGGGGAAGGGAAGACTCGCCTCCCATTTCCCGGCACACGCAGGAGTATAGACGGGGTAAGTGCTTCCGCGGCCTCCACACATCAGAGGAAGGAAACAACGGGGGGCTTTCGACTCGCTCTCCGGCGAGAATCGCCCCCGCACCTTTCCATGACGGGCCCGCTCGCGGTGGGAGATGGGTTAGGGCGTGCCATTCATGTCCCCGAAGGGAGTGACATCCACGAGTTGTTTTGGGTTGCACCCGGCATGACCATGCAAAGTGGGAACCTTTGATGACAACATTTGCCGGGGCGGCTTTGGCATTGGTCATAAGCACGTTTACTGTAATGCATCCTTCCGCAGGGTTCACCTACGGAAACCTGTTACGACTTTTACTTCCTCGAAATTATCAAGTTTGATCGTCTTCTCGCCACAGATCAGCCGGCCGAAAACGGCCCGACCGGCCGATCAAGGATATCACTAAAACCATTAAATCGTAGTAAAACAAAAAAAAAGCGACGGGCGGTGTGTACCAAGGGCAGGGACGTAATCCACGCGAGCTGAGACTCGCGCTTACTGGGAATTCCTCGTTAAAGGGAAATAATTACAATTCCCTATCCCATCAAGAAAGAGGGTCAACGGATTACCCAGACCTCCCGGCCAAGGGCAGGGCCACAGCTGATTCCTTCAGTGTAGCGCGCGTGCGGCCCGAAACATCTAAGGGCATCACAGACGTTATTGCTCAATCTCGCGTGGCTATACGCCATAGTCCCTCTAAGAAAGTGTGCCAACCTCGGCGGTGGCGCCACACCTTTAGCAAGCCCGAGTATCGTTCGTTATCGGAATAACCAGACAAAATCGCTCCAACCAAACTAAGAACGGGCCATGCACACCCCCACAGAACAAGAAAAAGAGCTATCAACTGTAAATAATTACTGTGTCAGCGGCGGGTGAGTTTTCCCGTGTGAGTCAAATTAAGCGCAGGATCCCTCTGGTGGTCCCTTCCGTCAATTCCTTTAAGTTTCAGCTTGCAACACCATACTTCCCCCCGGAACCCAAAATACTTTGGTTTCCCGAAGCTGCTCGCAGGTTTCTTGGAGTAACGCCGGCGAATCGCCGGTCGTGGCATAGTTTATGGTTAGAAATAGGGCGGTATGATCGCTTCGGAACCTCTATCTTTAGTTCTTGATTAATGAAGGAACTCTTGGCCAAATGCTCGCTGTCGGTCGTCTTGCGGCGATCAGAATTTTCCCCTCTAAACACCGCAATACGGAATGCCCCCTCGTCCCTTCAATCCTTAACCTCGGAACTACGAAAACCACACGCAACTAGAACCGAGGGTCCTATTCCATTATTCAATGCTCTGCTGTTCAGGTGTTGCGCCTGCGTTGAACACTCCAATTTTTTAAAGTTAAACGTTCCGGGTCGCAACCGGCACTCAGTTAAGAGAACGGGCGCAAACCGTGAGGGAGGCTAGGTCAAACAGTTCACCCCTTGCGAGGGACCGTTAGCCTAAGCCCAGATCCAACTACGAGCTTTTTAACGCAGCAGCATTAATATACGCTACGGGAGCTGGAATTACCGCGAGGCTGCGGCAACCAGACTTGCCTCCAGTAGATCTCGTTAAAGGATTTAAAGTGTTGACTCATTCCCATTACAGGGCCTCGAAAGAGTCCGGTATTGTTATTTTCGTCACTACTCCCCGTGTACGAGGTGGGTAATTTGCGCGCCTGCTGCACTCCTTGGATGTTGGTAGCCATTTCTCAGGCTCCCGCTCCGGAATCGAACCCTGACTCTCCGTTACCGTTACGACCAGGTAGGCGCATAAAGTCCAGCGAACGTGATAGGGCAGACGTTCTGAAGATCTGTGCCGGTACATGACCGTGCGATCTGATAAGTATCCAGAGTTCACCAACGAAGCCGGATAAGCGAGTTGGTATGTGTTCCTAATAAAAGCACGCTTCCGTAAGGTAGGCGCTTGGTGGCATGTATTAGCTCTAGACTACCACCCAGTTAGCCATGTAGGGCAACTCGTTCCAAGGAACCTGACTGATTAATGAGCCATCCGAAGTTCAGCTTGATACAAGCTTGTACTTACACATGCATGGCTTAATATTTGAGACAAGCATCTGACTTACGGGCAGGATCAACCAGGTAGATAGATCCGGAGATCTCGGCGGCGGCTGACCGAGGGCCGGACCCGCCACACCAAGTGTTCTAAGTTGCCAAAGTGACCAAGGTCTCAATGGGCCCTGTTACGCTACTGGCGGAGTGGGGACAGGGACCCTCTCGACACCTACCAGCACCCCCCCCCCCCCCCCCCCCCCACCCTTTACCGAACTCCGCGGGTAATTTTCAGAGGGATACCCGCTCTTTCTCGCACCAAGCCACATCAAAAGTGCGCCCCACGCTGGAAATCGGCGGGGCGCTTTCAAGGACTCGACTCCTCTATGGGATCGGGCCGGGCTGTCGCATGACGTTTTAGGCCGTTGGCTGGGGTCTGGGGAGCAGGAGGCTTCCGGCGTGCTTTTGCAGTAACAGAGCGGTCGCACAATGCTATCTCTCCCGTCAAGTTACCGTGCCCACATTTGTGTCTTGCTGGTCGCTAGGTCTCGGCGGCCTCACCCCCAAAACACGAACTAACGCGCTCAGAGCGGACGATTCAAATGCCACTGTATACCTATAGGCAGTATTAAAAAATAGGTATTATATTGTATAGTATTCGGCATATAATTATGACATTCGAGACGAGGTATACGCTTCAGAGGAGACCACCCCTCTTATAATATACGTTATGGTCCCGAACGGCCCCAGCCGCTACAGGCCGGCTTTTTTGCCCTCTGCGCATGCTACATTTTTGTACACAACCCATGTAACGCTCCCGAAAGCGTCCCTAGATCAAAATCCCGATTTCGATACGGCACCCGTCCATTTAGCTTCTCCAGCGGAGAGACGCTCTCGGTAAAATCACTACTAGTGGGGAAACGGCCGTCTGCCGCCTCAAAGTTGGCCAAAATAAAATACCTCTCAGACCCAAAACCACGCCCCGGGCCGGTAGGGCAAACCAGACCGATGGCCCGTGTGGGGAGACATACTCCCCTAATAGTATACGTTCTGGTCCACGGCAAGTTGGGCGCCCAAATGGCCACCTTCGTTTCTACCGCGTAATAACTGAACCACATAACCACCGGTGTGGGCTGCGTCAGGAACCGGCAAGGCGGGGCACTTCTATGCAAAGCGGTATGGGGCCCTCAACGCCATTCCAGGTGCATTTGGGAAACCGACACAGGCAAAACATTAGTCGGAAGTACGGGACAATTCATGCCGACAGAGTTGGAGACACCGCTACATAGCAGGGCCACGGCAGGGACATGCACTTAGCAGGGGCCACCGGAAAGAGACATTTCTTATCTGGCGGGCCAAGGACAGTGATTCACTTAGCAGGGCAACGGCAGCCGACATTTTTATCTGTCGCGGCACGCGGCCAGTGATATTCATTAGAGGTGCCACGGCAGCGACATGTCTTATCTGGTAGGGCCACGGCAATGATATTCACTTAGCAGGGACACGGCCAGCGGACATTTCTTATCTGGTCGGGCCACGGCAGTGATATTCACTAAGCAGGGCCACGGCAGCGACATTCTTATATGGTCGATAGGCCACGGCAATGATATTCACTTAGCAGGTCCACGGCAGCGACATTTCTGATCTGGTCGGGCCACGGCAGTGATATGCATTAGCAGCCACGGCAGCGCCATTTCTTATCTGGTCGGGCCACGGCAGTGAATTCACTGAGCAGGGCCACGCCAAGCGACAATTATTATCTGGTCGGGCCACGGCAGTAGTGATATTCCACTGAGCAGGGCAACGGCCAGAGACATCATTTCTATCTGGTGGCAACGGCATGATATTCACTAGCAGGGCCCACGGCAGCACATTTTGATCTGGTCGGGCACGGCCAGTGATATTCAATTAGCAGGGCCACGGAGCGACATTTCTTATTTGGTCGGGCCACGGCAGGGAATTCACTTAGCAGGGCCGGGGCCGCGACATTGCTTATCTGGTCGGGCAAAGGCAGGGTATTCACTTAGCCGGGCAGACGGTCAGCGACATTTCTTTATCTACCGGGGACCACCGGCAGTTGCATCACTTAGCGGGCCACGGCCAGCAACTCTTATATAGCCGGCCACGGCGGGATATTCACGTAGGCCGGGCCACGGCAGGCACACCTCTTACCTAGCCGGGCCACGGCAGTGAAGTTGCCATTCACTTAGAAGGCCACGGGGCACACTTCTATATAGCAGGCCACTGAGGGATATTCACTAGCAGGGCCCCGGCAGGCACGCTTCTTATCTAGCCGGCCACGGAAGCGAAAAATTTCACCAAGCCAGGCCAAGGCAGCGCCATTATTGCCACCAGCCGGGCCACGGCAAGCGAGATGCCGGTGTGAGGTTTGCAAAGTTTTGTGTTTCATTTCTTTCGTCACCTTAGGGGCAGATTGGGCAAACACACAGGCATAATAGAGCAGTCCACGTCCGCAAAAGCAACATTCCACATCAACAGCCTGCGCGCAACACCGGGATGTGGCCCAGGCAATCAACAAGGCCATATCCCATACCCCTAAACATTAACGCGCGACGCAACAGATATGTAGGTGAGTGTTCTGGGCAAGTAACAGCGAGACGCGCAGTGGTGGCGCAACAACAACAAGGATGGCGCGAGAGGGGTGAGAGAAATGGTTCGCGGCGGCCCTAGTCATAACACGCGCGTTCCGCTCTTGGTGTATTTTCCAGCTCTGTGGCTACCTGTATTACAGAACATACATATTGTGTGGTATTGTGTATGTGATCGGATCCTTGAAATATATAATGTGGTACATTCAAGACATCAGCACACGCCCGCCGCCCATGTAAGCCTATTACACCAAGGTTCCCCTGGGTCCGCAACTTCTGTTTGCAGCGTACATTTTTGGCCTATGGGGGCAGCTTTGTTATTACTGTGGCTAGTGTAGTATATGATGAGTTACTCCAATTTGGTACAGTTATGATGTATCTAACTACTAAGATACGCCACAATACAGCCTGATAGGGATAACAATGTTTAGCGACTACTTTGCTCTTACCAGGCTATGAAAGGGCCAAAAAAAGCAGTTATCTTTCAAAAGAGCTTCTAGTGAAATAATACACACACAAAAAATTAGAAAAATTAAAAAAAAAAACAAACTTGCAACAACTGAATCTCACCCGCCGCTCTCACAGAGAAGCAATCGACGTAATGTTTGAATGCATACTGCAACTTCTGACAAATTCTGATCAAAATTTTATACAAATTTTTCTTTTTTTCCTCCACGGCAAAGAAACTTCAACTAGCGGGCCACGGACCAGCGACGAAAACTCAACTAGCCGGCCACGGCAGCGAAACTTAAACAGCAGGGCCACGGCAGCGAAACGGTTTTTACAAGTAGGACCACGGCAGCGGGATTTTCCCAAGTAGGGCCACGCCAGCATTTCACCAAGTAGGGCCACGGCCGCCACTGTTCGCCAAGTAGGGCCACGGCAGCCATTTTCCCAAGTAGGGCCACGGCAGGCCACTTTTACCAAGTAGAGCCACGGCAGGTTAAGTGGTGGGAGCAAGTCGCATCATTCTGGTATTTATGTACCACAGTATGGATACAAATGCACAAGTGCAGGATAAATTCAAGTGGCAGGGCCACAGCAACTACCCAGCCGGGGCGGCCACGGCAGGTGAATGGCCAAGAGGTTGGATTTTTTTAACAAGTGTACCTAACCGGCCCACGGCAGCAACCAACTCCGAATCATTTCAAGTTGACCAGGGCCGGGCCACGGCAGCAACCAAACTCAGTTATCATACACGTGACCCGTGCCAGAAAGCAAAGGTCCAACAAGGGATGGGCGGGCCGGGTCGAACTCCCCGGAAAAACTCCCCCCACTGCACTCGACATGTTGGAACAAGTAAAAGGCACGCTACACGGCAGGGCCACGGCAGGCCGTTTTTGGGCAATGCCTGTATAATTGCGTCGGAGGCCGGCCCCGGTAGGGACTCGCCTTCGTGTTGCGGGAAAGTTCCACCGGAGCTGGCTTGTGCGTCAGCGGCCATGCCCTGCTGTTGCCCCCGAGCAAACGAGCACGGCCGTGCCGGAGATTCGCCGTCTGTTGCGGGCAAAATCCATCGGATGTTAAGGTTAGTGCAGCAGGATCGCAGCGAAGAGACTGCTCTACGGGGCACGACACCTCGATCCATACCAAAGCGTCCGCAAGTGATTTGGCGTTCCTCTCAAGGGCGGACTTGTGATGCCGCGTGGGAACAGCGGACAGGTCGGGGCTACCGCCGCTGCGCCACAGGTTCGCGAAAACGGGCCCTTCTACCTCGAAAGGGGGTGCGCGTAGCGCACCTGGGCCTACCTCCGATTAGCGGGAACGCCGGTGGTTGTCGAGCGTACCAGCCGGGATTGATTCTGGAGGTTAAAAGTCAATCTTAAGAGGCTCTCAGCCGTAATCCCTCAGATGGTAGCTTCGCACCACTGTCCCTCTCGAACAAGCACGTGTACAAACGGTCTGAATCTGCAGTTCCTCTCGTACTGAGCAGAATTGCCGTAACGCCGCGGGGGGGTTGGGGGGGGGGACCTGTTAAAGCAGGGAGGGGTAAAACGACCTGTCTCACGAGGTCTTCTAACCCCAGCTCACGTTCCCGATTAGTGGGTGAACAATCCGACGCTTGGTGAATTCTGCCTCACAATGATAGGAAGAGCAGACATCGAAGGATCAAAAGCAACATCGCTATGAACGCTTGGCTGCCACACGCCAGTTATCCCTGTGGTACCTTTTCTGACACCTCTTGCTTCAACTCCGAAAGTCAAAAGGTCGTTAGGCCACGCTTTCCACGGTCTGTATTCATACTAAAATCAAAATCAAGCCAGCATTTGCCCTTCTGCTCTACGCGAGAGTTTCCGTCCTCGCTGAGCTGCCTTAGGACAACCTGCGTTACCATTTGACAGATGTACTCGCCCCAGTCCAAACCATCCCCCGCCTGACGCGGTCGTCGGAGCGGGTCGCACCCAACCCGGAGGCCGGGTGCTTGCGCCAGAAGCCTGGACCCACACGGGGCCCGTTTCCCGTCTCACCGACTAAGTCAAGAAACGATAGAGTAGTGTTTTCACCTCCGTGGCACCCCCAGGCCTCCTACCTATTCTACACCCCTCATGTCCCTTCACAAGACCAGACTAGAGTCAGCTCACAGGGTTCTTCCTTTTCCCCCGCTGATTCTGGCCAAGCCCGTTCCTTGGCTTTGGTTTCGCTAGATAGTAGATAGTGACAGTGGGAATCTCGTTATTCCATTCATGCGCGTTCACTAATTAGATGACTAGGCATTTGGCTACCTTAAGAGAGTCATAGTTACTCCCGCCGTTTACCCGCGCTCATGAATTTTCTTCACTTTGACATTCAGAGCACTGGCAGAAATCACATTGGCGGTCAACGCCGGTTGCGGACATCGCATGCTCTGTTTTGTTTAATTAGACAGATCGGATTCTCCCTGGTCCGTACCATGTCTGAGCGCCGGCTGTTTGGCGGCCGGCGAGGCGACACGCCGAGGCTGCCGCGCAGCCAGGACGTCCCCGAGCCGGACCCAATGCAAGTCCGGGGTCGCCAGTCTCAGAAGCCGAAGCCACCATCGACCGGCTCGCCCAGTCACGCTGAGGGTCGTCCCTGCTTCCAGCCCCGGCCCCGACCGACCCGTCCCAGAGCCATCCTTTCCCGGGTTACGGATCCGGCTTGCCGACTCCCTTACCTACCTTGTTCTATTGACCAGAGGCTGTTCACCTTGTAGACCTGCTGCGGTTATGGGTACGACCTTACGCGAGAGTCCACGCTCGTCCCCCGATTTTCAAGGACCGGCCAGTGCTGCTGCAACACCGGACGCTCGCTCCGACGCGGAGCTATAAGGGGCGCGGTGGGCCCCTATTCGATCCGTCGGTTTCAGGGAAACCCTCCCTCTACCAAGAAAAGGACACGATTCCAGGGGGTACAGGCCAGGCCGGCTCCATAGCTTTGCAGAGTCTGGACCACCAAAATGATGGCGGGCTCCGCCTTCAGGTCGGGAAATATTGACCCGATTCCCCTTCGGCCAGGGGGCGCAAACCCACGCAAGAGGGCGCGCGCCGCCGCTCAGAGCGGAACTTCTAGGCCTAGGAATCGACGACCCATGTGAAACGGCTCTGTTCACATGGAACCCTTCTCCACGCCTCGGCCCTCAAGGCCTCAATGAGTATTTGCTACTACCACCAAGAGCTGCGCCGGTGGACGGCTCCGGGGCCCTCCGGCCGTCGATTTTCGTGCTCAACCACCGAGTCCTCCTACTCGTAGGGCGTTTACTGCATGCCGCCGACGGCCCCGGGTATGAGCGTAACGCTCAGAGCCATCCTTTCAGGGCTAGTGATTCGCAGGTGGTGGTTACACACTCCTTAGGCGGATTCCGATCTCCATGGACAAGTCCTGATTGTCTATATCAAACAAACACCTTTCGGGGGATATGATGAGCGACGGAGCGGGAAGTGAAGGAGGCGCTCTAAAACCGGCGGACGGTTCACCCCGCAGCGCCAGTCCTGCTTACCAAGAGCGGCCCACTGGGCTGCTCGCACTTCAATCTGTTGTCCGCTCCAAGTCAGCGAGTCGGACTTCATACAAATTTAAAGTTGAGGAATAGGTTGAGGTCGTTTCGGCCCCAATACCTCTAATCATTCGCTTTACCAGCTAAAATTGTTGCAATGGAGCGCCACTATCCTGAGGGAAAACTTCGGAGGGGAACAGCTACTAGATGTTCGAGTAGTCTTTCGCCCCTATACCCAAGACGGGCGATCGATTTGCCCCCCCACCGTCCAGAATCGCTGCGACATCCACCAGAGTTCCTGGCTTCATCCTGCTGGGCATAGTCACCCATCTTCGGGTCTAGCGTACACGCTTCTTCCCGCATCACCGAGCAAAGCGACGAGACGGGGAGGCGGTGGTGCGCCTCGCCCAAAGGACGAGGATCCCACGTCGGCGGCCTCACCGTCCTGTACTTCATTGCGACATGGGGCTTCGATACGGACTCGACTTGGTGACCGTGAGACTTCTTGGGCCGTCTGTTGCAAGACGGGTCGAAAGGCGCACGGCCAAGTTGGCCAGACCCCTGGCACATGCGAGGCGATCAACCTTCTCGACCGCACGAGGAGCGGGCACTGAGGACAGTCCCTACGCCGCACGAGCGGGAGTCTGGCGGCTCCAGCCCTCGCCCGAAGGCCGAGCAGGCGCGGAACGTGGTTCATCTTTCCTCGACCTTGCGACCGATGGGACGGCGAGACTATACGTTCTCTTCCGGACCCCGAGGAGCCGGAGAGGCCTGCCTTACGCCGCGTCCAAGGCGATCAACGGGTCGTCGACAAACAAAAGTTAGGGCGGGAGAATGCGCGCGCACGGCGACAGCATTAACCAACCCGTCAGGGTCCCGAGGGGAATCCCCCGAGGAAACGGAGCGCCGACGCCTCCCCTTGCGCTGAAACTCCCGGCCACAGTATGCAGGGCCCTTCCGTTTACTTCCCGGCAGCTTCACTTCTATTGAACTCCTCTTCAAGTTCTTTTCAACTTTCCCTCATGGTAATTGTCATCTATCGGTCTCTTGCATCGTATTTAGCCGTGGATGGAGTTACCACCCGTCTTTGGGCCTGCTTCCAAAACAACCGACTTTGAAAGCCTAAGGGCCACACGGCGACGGGGCCTTCGGGGGCCTAACACACCTCTATGGGATGAGAGCCTCCTCCACAAGGACGTCGGCTCCTCGGCCCCGGTCAGCCACGGCTTCCTTACGCACATTTCCCGCTCGCCACTGGGACGCGGGGATTCGGCGATGGGCTCTTCCCGCTTCCAATCGCCGCTACTGAGGGAATCCTGGTTAGTTTCTTTTCCTCCCGCCCTTAGTAATATTGCTTAAATCAGCGGGGATCTCGCTCGATCTGAGGTCGAGGTCATAAAGACATGAGATGTTAGGTGTCGGTTCCTCGAGCAGCGAACGGGCCGCGGCCGGCCATCAGGCCAGGAGCGGTTTTCAAGCCTGAGCGCCTCGGAAAGACTTTGGGGCGGCACCTTACCTTCACCACCGCAACGCTTTCCAGGCGGTCTGATGGGATTAAGTGTCAGAACAGCTTGCGGTTTCCCGTGAGTTCCGCATCACCAGGACCGTACGGCATGATCCGTCTTCTCCGAGTGGCCCGCGCCTCTCGGCCGGGACACCAGACAGGTTGTGGAGGAGGGGGTGCCGCTTTCTATGGACTCCTTTAAAGCACGCATCTAGTGTAATCGCTCCGCGCCCGCTTGCACGGGCGCAGATTACGGATGCGGTTGCCTCAGTATCCCGCGTATGCGTGTCACCGCATACGCGACTTCTCGTATTGTTAACGGACCCTAAGACGAAACGAGGTCCCTCCCCCCCTTTCCCCGGGCCACGGGGGGCCCGGACCGCCATGTGCGTTCACCCAAAAAAGCCAATCGATCAATTGTTCGCAATCAATTGCTTCTCGCAGCGGCTGCGTTCCTCATCGGCGCACGAGCCGAGCGCTCCACCACCGAGAATTGTCTTAGTGTTTTTCCGAGGGCTTTGGTTTTGATCAAACCATGTCATGGTAAAAAAGAATAAGGTCAGGGCGGTCTCGGACACCAGGAACGAGCGGCCGGCCCCGAGGATACTTTTAGCCCAACCAGCCGCGACGCTCACCGGTGGGAGATTGCCTTTAAAACTGGCCCGGTTGTTACGCCGGTCCCCCAGGCTGGCCGGTCTCCGCAAGAGGTCCGTGGGCCCGGGCGTGGTTACCT
>JAMKCH010081813.1:0-16437 GCA_023653785.1 Ophioderma brevispina
AAAAGAATCTTAAACCACAATTGCCTTTTAACATTTTAATGTAAACATCACTCGATTCGGTTCAGTAGTTTGGAATAAGCGATTATGTAACACATGTCAATGGACACTTCCTTCCAAGTTTGCTCACAATAATGTGCTCACAATAATCAACTACCGCTGATTATCTGCTCAAGCTGTCTTTTTTTCATTGCCCAAAGAACCTTGTTTAATATTTGTGAGTTCAATGCCATTTTGTTCGTTTTATTATAGTAATAAACAATTACCGTGACAATTATAACAAAAATCCAACAAGAAAAACAAAACATGGTAAATAACAAGAATGATCATCTTTATTAAAAACAACACCAATAAAATCTGTAGAAAATGTGAAATATGTTAGTTGAACTGCATAGAATGAATTGAGAAGTTTACTCAATACTTTAACAGGTGGATAAACTGACCAATAAGATTATTCACAATAGTTTTTATTCAAATTAGACATCTTATTCCAATAAGATGGTGGATTCTACATTTAAAATAACAAAGGCATGATTTGAGTGCAAATTCTAAATTAGCGCGTTTTAATCTATACTCGTGTTATATGAAGTACTGGCACGAGACAAGATGGTTGGTCAACATTTGTCGCCCATACAAAGGGCGTTTGTGGTTTCAGATATGCCGAAACTGGTCATAACATTACTCTGGTCAGACAGGAATTTAGATTAAGATTCCACAGAAATCCTCCTTGCAAGAAGACAATCTTGAACAATGTTAAGAAGTGCCGTGAAAATGGGTACAAGTCAAAATTTGAACAAGAGTCGCTGTGGAAGGCGGAGAACCGCCCGAACTTTACAGAACATTCCAGTCATCAGACGAAGTCTTCGTCTAAATTCAAGACAAAGTTGCAGACGTAACAATGTGCCACAAATACTTTGCATTTGTTGGCATGCTGGATATACAAATCTTGAATGCATTTTATCAAAACGGAAAATCTACACATCTGAATCAATTCTTAGCAAACAGAACCATTTCAAAGCATAACTTTTCTAGAAAGCTGCCTGATGTTATGCAATTTAAATTAAATTAAAAAGGAATTTGGATTGGCGACAGCCATGGTATTAACATTAATTTGTCAAAAAGACCGAAGATGTCACTGACATTTCTTCAATTTTCTTCAATTTTAAGTGAAAAAGAAAAGATGTAAATTTCTTTTGTAATTTATGTGCAATATTATGTTGAACCTGGTGCAAAATATCATTATCTTATTTTGTTTTAAAGAAATAAAATGAAAAAGAAAATGAAAGAAGTATTGATTATTTCTCGCCTGTTCTGTCTGAATCATTTTATTACAAAACTTGGAAGGAAGTGTCCATTGATATGTGTTACATAATCGCTTATTTCTTCAAAACTACTGAACCGAATCGAGTGTTGTTTACATTAAAATATTGAAAAATAATTGTGGTTTAAGATTCTTTTTAAATTTATCAAATGTGATACTCACTTCTGAAGTTATAGTCACCAATAGTCAGGGTGTAATTCTTTCTGAGACACCCTGTACTGTAATTTTTCTATCTTCATGCATTTGTAACCTCATGCCAAACTCCATGTAAAAACGTTTGCCAATACTTGAAACTTCAAGACTCTAGAACTTTCACGAAACAGCCCCCAAAATCATCAACTTAAAAAAATATGCACAGCGTATTTATTAGGTAACGCGTTATACTAGAAACTACTATAGCTAATGCAATTGAAATACACAAACGTGATTATCAAGTTACTCAGCATGTTCGGAAGTGACCAATACATATAAATTCTCTTGAAAACCCCTTTGCCTCTAATTTCTTATCTATCATTTTTAAGTGTTCTTGCATTTAAAGACTGGTCATTTTATTCGAACTTTAAAATGTACATTTTGTCTCTCCGTTGCTAGTAAGTACTGCATAACCGGTTTTCGTGAAAACAGACATTTTAAGCTTGTAAAAGTTACCTTTAAAATACCATTTCCTTTTATTTCATGACGGCATAAACATGATTTTTGCACAAAAAGTTGCCGTATTTAAAATTGTGGTTTTTTTTGCCACTTTACTACTTGCATGTAACTTTACTACAACAATTTTCAATACAATCATGCAAAAGTTCATTGTTTACAATTGCCCAAAGAACCGGCCTTGTTTAATATTGTGTGAGTTCAATGCCATTTTGTTCGTTTTATTAGAGTAATAAACAATGACCGTGACAATTATAAACAAAAATCCAACAAGACAACAAACATGTAAAAACAGAGATCTCTTTATTAAACACACCAATAAATCTGTAGAAAATGTGAATATGTTATTGAACGGCATAGAGAATTGATAGTTTACTCATACTTTCAAACAATGTGGATAACTGACAATAAGATTATGCCCATAGGTTTTTTTATTCAAATTAGACATCTTATTCAAATAGTGTGGATTCTCCATTTAACATAATAAAGCATGATTGATTGCAAATCTAAATTCCCGCGTTTTAATAATCTATACTCGTGTTATATGAAGTACTGCACATACAGATGGTTGGTCACATTTGTCGCCCATACAAAGGCTTTTGGTTTCAGATATGCCGAAACTGGTCATAACATTACTCTGGTCAGCTAGGAATTTATATTAAGATTCCTCAGAAATCCTCCTTGCAATAAGACCACTCTTGAACAATTAGAATTTCCGTGAAAATGGGTACAAGTCAAAATTTGAACAAGAGTCGCTGTGGAAGGCGGAGAACCGCCCGATCTTTACAGAACCCTGCCAGTCATCGAACGAAGTCTTCGGCCTAAATTCAAGACAAAGTTGGCAGACGTAACATTTGCCACAAATACTTTGGCATTTGCATGGCATGCTGAATATACAAATCTTGAAGGCATTTTATCAACCGGAAAATTCTCCACATCTGAAATCATTCTTACAAACAAAACTATCAAGCATAACTTTTTCTAGAAAGCTGCCTGATGTTATGCAATTTAAATTACATGAAAAGGAGTTGGATTGGCGACAGCCATGGTATTAACATTAATTTGTCAAAAAGACGAAGAATGTCACTGACATTCGTCAATTGTTTTCACTTTTAAGTGAAAAGAAAGATTAAATTTCTTTTTGTAAGTTTAAAATGTGCGCATATATGTTGAAACCTGTGCAATAAATCATTATCTTCTTTGTTTTAAACGAAATGAAATGAAAAAGAAGAAGAAGTTATTGATTATGTCTCGCCTGTTCTGTTTAATCATTTTTAAATTACATAACTGGAGAAGTGTCCTTGATATGTTTTACATCATCGCTTATTTCTATTCTTCTCTTTCAAATCCAAAACTCTGAACCGATGAGTGTTGTTTACATTAATATTGAAATATTGTGTTTAGATTCTTTTTAAATTTATCACCATAGTCATAATAAGATTCTTTTCTGAGACAACCTGTACTGTCCTTTTTCCTATCTTCATCCAACTCCATGGTACAAACGTTTTGCCATACGTGAAACTTCAGACTCTAAACTTTCACAAACAAAACACCCCGCCAAATCACAACTTTAAAAATATGCACAGGTATTTATTAGGTAACGCATTTAACTAGAAACTACTCTGCTAATGCAATTGAAATGATATCGTTTGATATGTGCAATATTTTAGATCCCGTGGGATTCGTGCAAATTGATTTTAATTGGCTAACTTTGTCATTTTGGGGTGCTGATTTCAAAAAAGTTAGGTGCCTTTTTTTCCACGCACGTCCTTCATCGCCATTTTGAATTTCAAACTGGCCGCTATTTTCTTATATTTTGTCCTATATCTCGGGCTATGATCAACTTAAGAGGAGTAAAAATGGTGCAATACCCTTTGCTATACCAGGGTATTTCCATGAAAGCAATGTCTTACTTGTAACTGATTAGGTTTGGCCGCCATCTGATTTCAAAATGGTCGCGCCATTTTCAACTATGTTAGGTCCTGTAATCTGGGTTTATGAGCACTTAGAATTTAAAAAGTTTCAAATGTTTTTGTGATACCAAGATTCCGTAAAGATTGCTTGCTTGTCACTAATTTGGGTTGGCGGCCATCCTTGATTTCAAAATGGTTGCTTTTTCCGATTACATATGTACCTTTCGTCCCCTTTCTTGGCTTGTAACTTAGAAAAGTGAAAGTGATGACAATACCCATGTTAAGTGGATCCCCTGAAATTCATTAAAAGCTTTCCTTATTTGTATCTAATTTGGTTAGTCGCCATCTTGATTTTCAAATGCCTCCATTTTCAATTATATGTTGTCCAAACGGGAATACTGATTTTATAATCGATAAGCTAATTAGACAACCATTCCTCACCACTCAGTTCGACTTCACCTGCGCCGGCGCTTTGCTAAATTTACGGGCGGGATATTGGGTCCTTCCTTTTTTTTCCAGGTAAGAGAAATTCCAAATTAGAACCAAGGCATTGCGTAACTAACATTGGCCTGCACTAGGAAGAGCTTTCATATGTTAGTTAGATCTTAGTTTTTAACAATAGAGTTCTATGCTATTAATACTTCAAGATATACCTTATTTTAAAAAAGAAGCCAACTTTTATTTTTGGCCTTGGTTTGAATCACACTTCAATAATTTAAAATTTATGAGTCAATTAAGTAAACGAAGCCGTAGTGTAGATATTGGGACACAGAGATTGGGTAAGTTATTATGGAAGACTACCAATACTTCGATCTCCTTTCCGCGTGCTGAAAAAAACTTTTTTCCCGAGTACTGGAGCCTTCGACTACTTTTCCGTTGACTGCAAGCCAGAAGTGTAACGATAAATTTCTGCGTACATCATGTATCCTCAGGACCATCAAGGAAACCATATTTGTTTTAAGAAGGAGACCTCCACTCTTATACTACTGCCCTCTATAGGCCTACAGTGCTTTGCCTTGCTCAGGGGATATCCACTTTTGTTGTAGTTCTCATCACAAAACTGTCATAACACTTGATCTTGCCTTGTACAAAGAGCATGTAACTGCATCAAGCTTCAACAGGAAATACAACTGGGTTGGAAGGGTTGGTGAGGTCCGTGCGTTTTGCTTCACTTCATTGCTATCGCAAAGTATCTTAAATCCATAAGCACTGAAGCTGATCTTTATTCACCAATCACCACATTGACAATTCCATCAATCTTTACTTGGAAAGGAGTATACTGTGTAGAGTACCCACTGTAACCAAATCACACATGGTCTGCTAATGACCTCCTCTTTGAAGCAACCTTTGCAGCTAGAAAACTTTGTCTAACCATACCTGAAAGTTCACGAACTCCACAATAGGGCTTCAAATTAGACAATAAGATATGGTGGGTGTCTTTTGAAGAGTAAACTTCAAAGCACCAGATCCAGCTGCACTTTGTCAATACGCTTCCGCACATGGCAAAATAATTCTCCTAGTTTATATGAACGCAGTAGGTCTCCTTTGATTCCACATGTCGAACCGGGGAGGGGGGGGCCTTGGTCTCGGTGCTCTTGGGAGCAAGTCAATAACTAACTACTTTTTGCTCCTGCTCTACAATATGCTCGACTTTGACCAATTTGTCTTGCCCCAAAAAATAAAGATGTTTAAGGTGCACTGTCCAAGAAACTTGGGAAGCTCTAAATCTGGTGAGTTCCATGGTGACTACGTCAGGCATTCCATTCACTAATCTGTTCGTGGACCCAACATGTGGAACCCTTATCAGAGTTTTTCTTCTGTATCCGCAATCACTCTTTCCTCCGATGCCTTCTTTTTAAATCCCAAATACAAGATACTTTTTTTTCCAATTTCCATGTCATTGAGAGTCTACGAAACCACCAAATGACTCTCTCCGGTAGCACGTAACACTGGCTGATGCATCAAACGGTTGAAGATCCATACATGCTTATATACGCCATGTGCTTTGTTCGAGTTTCTCATCAAGGTCCACAAGGGTACACGGCTCTTATTTTGCCAACACCAATTTGTTCAGCATCCGGAAGATTGTATCCGGGTAGATGAGATGTGATTCTTCGACAGATAATATTTGATAACTCACAGAAAGCTCAGACACATGGCAAAAGGTCCTGCTGGCATTGATCCGTCCAGTTTACAATCAGAGAGTAAGACTAATTCAAATTAGTACCACTGCAAACCTGTTGTCTCATATGAAACATAAGTCGCAACTGAGAATTACTTTGGGAAATCTACTCCATTACTATTAAGATGCGCAAGAGCTTAGTTGGCTCCTCACGGTATTCCAACAAACCAGGTGTGTAGGGCTCCAATATTGGTGAGCACTCACTCGAGGAGGCAGACCCTTGATCAGGGGGGCATCCAGGATTTGAAAAACGTCAAAATTAAAATGGGGGGGGGGGCTGAAAGGCTAACTTGTCCAAAATGGGTCCAAATGGGCTTATTTTCAAGATTTTGCAGATGTTACACCGGGGAGCGCGCCCCCCTCCGACCCTCCCTGGATCCGCGCCCTGTTGATCCAATGCATTAACTTGATGCTCCAGAGCTTACCGAAACGTCGGGATATAATGTATATTCGCCAGGCACGGATGTCTTCATTTACCCATGGGTTGTTTCAAAACCTTCCAGCTAGCTTCACTTTATTACCGGAAAAAGAAAGCGAAGCGCACAGTTGACATACGTGTAAGGTGGGCAGCAGTTGGAAGCGAAACATAAGGTCTACTAGGTCTGCACAACCTTTAGAGTCTGATTGGGGAGGAATATTTGCTAGCATATCTAATATAGGTGGATAAGCCGTAATTTCAAGCGGTGCGCAATGGGGTTTTTAATTTCCGAAATTCGTGAGGATAGTTTCGAACTAGACAGCATGTTAAGTGTTCTTGAACACTTTTTGTGTCATGTTTATGTCATAAACAGCAAATGCCGCCATTTGCCAATAACAGTGCCCTGTAAATGCACTGATTTGGTAACACATGAATTACAACGTAACAGTCAGAGGATTCCTGACTCCTCATCATCATCAATCTGCGCCCGTAGAACTGAACGTCGAAAGCAGCTGAGACAAATTTGTCTCAACTGCTTCCGTCATGAGTTGCTGGATTTCCTTGCTACATCCAATATCTTTTAAGCACTGACATCAGATAACTAATTTTCCTAGCCACGGGCCTGTCCAGGACATCAGGAGAGTAGGTTGTCAGTTTGTCCGCATGCGTGACTCGAAACGGAGACGTCTTTTTTATGGTTTTCTGATGAGGGTATATCTCCTATTCCATGTTGGAAGTATGATCTCTCCAGCTGATTTTAAGTACTCTTCTAAGAAGTTGTCTATAAACCTTGGTCCTGTCCTCAAGCCTTTGGGTAATTGTCCAACTTGAAGTCTCATTCCATAGATGAGTTACTCTCTACACATGCCATGAAACTTAAGTTCGAATCTGACACGGTACTGGTCCCCATGTAGTCTGTATCCTTTAATGCATTTCAAATAAAGTTTTCCGTAATAACGCAGTATGGTGAAAATAATCTTCATATAGATCAAGTCGGTATTTCAAGGATGGTGTTTAAAAAATAGTAGAATCTGTATTTTTTTTTTTTTTTTTTTTTTAATTTTTTAGTTTTTTGATTTTTTTAATATTTGTAATTTTTATGGCGGCCATTTTTGAATCTTCCATGGTGGCTGATTTTGCTCATTGAAATATAGCATTCGTGATTTGGATATCATCGACATGCAATGCTAAAAACATTTTTTTAGACTGGTTTTATTACTACTGGTATGCTGAGATTTTTTAAAACAAGTGTATTCCGATATTGCGGCCATTTTGAAATCCAGATGGCGTCAACTTAAATTAGATACAAGTAAGCCAGTTCTGTTAATGGAATCCCTAGTATCAGAAACATGGGTATGCCACCATTTTTAACCACTCTTCCACGTGCTCACACGCCAGATTAGACATAAACGTCATTTAAAATGGCAGCCATTGAAATTCAAGATGGGGAGCCAAACCGAATCAGTTACAAGTAAGGCGATGCTTTCAATGGACTCCCTGGTAGCACAAACATGGGTATTGCCACCAATTTACTCCTCTAAGTTGCCCCTAAGCCGAGATATAGGACAAAAAATCTGAAAACTGGCGGGCCATTTGAAATCCAAAATGCGACTGAATGCGTGGTTGAAAAAAAGGCACCTAACATTTTTGAAATCAGCACCCACAAATTGACAAGCAAGCTAATAAAATCAATTTTTGCACAAAACTCCCACGGAAAAACCTAACAAACGTACTAATACACAACGTGATTAATCAAGTTACTCAGCATGTTCGGAAGTGACCAATACATATAAATTCTCTTGAAAACCCCTTTGCCTCCATTGTCCTTATCTATCATTTTTAAGTGGTTCTTGAAAGACTGTTCATTTTCTCTAACTTTAAAATGTCCATTTTGTCTCTCCGTTTGCCTATAGTACGTGCATAACCGTTTTCTTGAAAACAGACATTTTAAGCTTGTAACAGTTACATTTACAATACCATTTCCTTTTTATTTCATACGCATGAAACCATGATTTTTGCACAAAGTGTGCCGTATTTAAAATTGTGTTTGTTTTGGCCACTTTACTACTTGTCATGTAACTTACTACAACATTTTCAATACAATCATACAAAGTTCATTGTTTACACCCGAAGAATAATGACTAATGACGGGTTGTAAAATGTATTATCTATAGTATATAGCTTGCATACTAATCGGTATTACTCAAATCGTCTGAAACGGTTGAATTTCATTGAAAGCTGCTTTAACTTGAAGAACCATTTTAAGGTTTCAACAGATTCAGTTTTAACATAACCTTCCTGTTGTGATAAATAAAATGTTGCCCAAGGACACATAAGGGTTTTATATCAGATATATATCACCAACTCTTCGATAATACTATGACCCATGTGACTTCGCACATAGCTATATAATATTGAAAGCACAGTTGATCCAAATTAACCTTCAATATATTATATCATATATATATCACTAACCCTGCGATCATCCTATGACCCATGTGGACTCTAACATAGCTATATAATATGGAAAGCCACAGTTATCCAATTAAACATTCAATATATTTATATCAGATATATATCACCAACTCTTCGATAATACTATGACCCATGTGACTTCGAACATAAGCTATATAATATTGAAATCACAGTTAATCCAAATTAAACATTCAATATATATCAGATATATATCACCAACTCTTCGGTAATACTATGACCCATGTGACTTCTAACATCCCCTATATAATATTGAAAGCGCAGTTACTCCAAATAAACATAAATTTTGCGCAATGGCAGCCACCTCGTTGAACACCATTGTGCTATAACATTAAAATTATGAAACTTAATTTTTTGAACTATTTAAATTTAGAGGAATAGGGTTATTGCTTAGCCTTTCCGTCATGTATCTATCGTGGTCATATCATAAGTTTTAGAATGAATTAATTGTATTTTATTACTAATGATTCATTTTGGACCCATACCACTGTGTTGTCATTTCTATCCGTATTACATTAAATTACAAAATGTTTCCAGAGTAGCTCCAATCTGCAACATAAGATTAGTAATGTACTAAACTTAGGCACACCTGTTCACGATGGATATTAAAAATGATCCTTTAATTCCAGTATCTTCCGTTTTCATTGGAAACCCGCATTTCTTGATAAGACATTATGTTTTTAGTAGAGCTAGGGCCTACGTCTAAGATGGAAATAATTTGACAAGTGTCATTTTCAATATTGTTGAAAACTTTTTGGGTGTTTCTTATTTAGTGCATTAAACACTATGATCTTGATTCTGTAGTCATAACTCTCTCCACCTTTTGAAGGTCAAGGGTCACGCGCATTGTTGGAGTGGAATTATATTTATATTTAATGTCAAATCCTTACACATAATAGGAAAACTTACCATAAACTTGATTTCAGGGCTTCATATTATAAGCACTTTAATGTTTCTTTGGCTTTTTCACACAATTGGCATTTTGTTTCTGTGTGCCGTTCTTATATTCCTGAAGACGATATTGCCATAGACCCTTCCACTGACATACTGTACGGCCGAAAGTACGTGCGAAGCCGAGCAAGGAGCATTCCAAAAAATAATTGAAAACACCTTCTTTGTTGTCAAAACTCGAAGATCCGTTAAGTCCGGTATGCTTTATTTTATCGTGCTGACATTTTCTCTTTCTCTTTTTTTTCAATTCTTCTGCAGTTCTTTCCTTTAACCTTCCCACTAAAACTGTGATCTAACTTGCATGCAGTCCGCATCGCGCATTATAAAAAGATGCAGCTGGTATGTTATTAAAAAAACGTCCAGATTAGCGTATTTCCTCACATATTTTTACTTAGCCTGCCATCTTTTCAACAGATTTAGACCCAGGGGCGTTTATGTTCCCAGGCATTAAAAATGTTCTTGTGAGTGGGTGGTAGGATTAAACGTACACAAGGGTCTACAGTAATTTATTGGATTCCTACATGCCTTGGATCATCACGAATGAATACGATTTCGATACAAAATGTAGTTGATAGGATATGAATCAATTTGTTTGAAAACACGGCATCGCTGTGCCAAAGAATACAAAAATTGGAGATTCTCCACAATAAGTATCGCAAATAATGGAAATTCGTTACCCAGTTTCTATTGCCTAATATAATAAGGAAACAAGGAGAATCAGATGGTGTTAAATTATTCAATAATCGAAAAATCAGACGTAGAACGCCTGTGACCTTTCAGAACATTTTTCCCCATAAGGTATAGAGTAAAATTAATATAATGTTTCTTAATCCTTTTAGATTTCCACAAATCTGAGCTGAGATTACAAAGATTCTAACTGAAATTTGGTCATTGTGCAATAGGACATTATAAGTTACACACAAAAAAAAAACAACAATATAAAAACAAAGACATTTGCCGGAAGTGAGACGTTTAAAAAACTTATATTAAAAACTTAAACCAAATTACATATCATTATAAAGCCTTAGCAAGTGTAAATTTCAAAAATATTTTATCTCACCAGAACCCTAAACGTAATCTCAGCTCACGAAATCAAGCCTGCATTGTCCATGGCTGCATGTAGCATGTAGCAAAACGTTTATATATTGCATTTTTGACTTTGCTTAGCACCACATGTCATGTTTAAAATGTAGGATATGCACTTTGTAGCCCAAACTTCATCAGAGGGGAAAGGAAATTATTTTTTCACGTAAACGTTTGACTCTTTCCCTGAAAACATCTTTTGAAATCAAGGCCTTTGGCAATAGAAAAAAACGTATTATTAAATCCCACTATCAAAATTTACTATATTTTAGATTCACATATAAAATGTATAGAATTATATATTGCAACTTTATGCGGCAAATACGTGTGACGTGTATGTTTTTATAACACAAAACAAAGCATCCCCTCCCACTAAAAGGATGAATTGTTCTGGATCCCTTTAGTCATTTATAATTTGGGCAACATGACACATGCAAATGAATGCGCTTAAAATTAAAATAGAATTCTAAGAAAAAAATATATCGCCGTTCGATACACTGATTTGGACCATTCAATTTTCCAATATATAATACCATTTTCATAAAACATATCGCAAAGTACGATATATACATTTCCTTGCTGACAAACTACAATTCAAACGGGGAAAATACAATTCAGAACGGGAAATAAATTCAAAAAGAGGGTACAAATTAGGCGGCGATTGATTTATCAATTATCATTGAAAATTGTGGACAGCTGAATAATATTGAAACGGGGTCATTGGGTTGCGAAAGTTGTCAAACGAGAAGATGACGTGAAAACCACAGATATACCCCTCACTTACAGTAAAAACGATGATTAACAGGAAAAGTGTTATTTCCATTGACCCAATTGAGCTTCTAGTGCAAAAGGGGGAAAAAGATTTTCTGGTAACAACAGGACGCCCACAATTTCGTTAAAGAAACAATCAAAGAAAAACAAAGCAGATTCACACCTAAATTTATACATTTATTAACGACCAATTATCATGATACAAGTTCACCATCTGTCAAACGTTATTAAAAAGAAACGTAAGACGATGTATTATACAAACTATTTATGTTCAATGGCAGACCTACGAGTCATAACTTACCGAATTGCTCCTAAGAGAAATTAAATTTTATAGGAGATAATTAATTTCTCTTAGGAGAAATACAGCAATAAGAGCGCTCCTTAATTTTAATTTATCCTAGGTAAAATAAATAGCCATCACAGCTCCGTTTTTAAAGATGGTTAATCAAAAATTTCTTTAGGAGAAAAGCATATTAAAGGTGGCCGTAAGAGTCATAACTACCCGAAATTCTGCGAGGAGAAAATCAATTTCGCCTAGGAGAAACATACAATTTCTCCTAGGAGAAATTCAGCCAAAGGAGCGCTCTCATCGGCTAGAATAACTCCTAGAGAACTTAATCTCTAGACGAGACTTCCTTATCCGAGGAGAAATTAATTTCACCTAGGGAATTCCAGCCAATGAAGCACTCGTTTGAAGAATTGGTTATTTCTGCATGGATAAAGGAAACAATTATGACAGGGCGAGGCCAGAATATAAATTTTAACCGGGAAGAGAAAATTTGCAATTTCTCTAGGTTAAAATTAAATTTCACCTAGGATAAATTACAATCATTTCGTCTAGGAGATATTATCCAATCAGATTCAATTTCTTTTAAAAAATTAGATCTATAAAGAGCGTCGTCAATTGGCTGGAATTTCTCCTGGTGGTATGTTAGGTCGTTTTGTGCGGGTGCGGGGTTGACATGAATCTGTAAGCACATGTTGAAGAAGATCAGCTTTGAATGAAGTCAACAGATGAGGCTTAACCAGCTCATAACTAACGAACCTCAAATTATATCCTAGACCGTTTTTTTTTTTTTTTTTTTTTCATTGAAAAAAGGTTTGTGAACAAATGAGTGTCATATAGAATCTCTGTTTGTTTGTTATAGTGTTTTGTTTTTACTCTGTTGAGTAAACGCTTTACCCGAAAAAATAAAGAAATAAAAAAAGAATAAATACATAATAATAAATAAATAACGGAAGGGGCGGAGAGAGAGATTGACCAGCAGAATGCTATCGGTAAATTTGCAATTTCCGTTGGTACCTTTTGCCATTTTGCATCCGTTGCTGACCATGAGTTCCCCGCAATGCCACTGTGATCAGTATTGTACTCGAGGGTTGTGCTCTATCATTGCAGTATCTTGACCTTTATCGTTTAAATTTTCATACTCAGCCAAAGTGTGTTCTACTGTTAAAAACGAGATTTCCACCTTTATCATTTTAGGAGAATAGGATGAGCGGGAGGCCAAAGTGTGTTCTATTGTTTAAAACGAGGCTTTAACCTTTCTCATTTTGGATAAATAGAATTAGGAAAAGCGTCGATCAATGCACAATATTCTGCTATGAAGTATTTATGTTTTTTAAACAAAAACTTTTTTAATTTTTTACATTTTGTTGTAGTTTGGTTTTTTGTTTTGTTATTTTTTTTTGGTGTGTTTTTTTTTTGATAGAGGGCAACATTTCTATGGAAATATTAGCCTAAAGTCTTTTTATCCGATTAATCGAAATAACGTTTTGCGAGACTTTTTAAAGAGGCAAACTAATGGGTGTCAAAAGTCGACAGGAAAGGAATAGACAGTGAATAACTTTAAAAGAAGTTTTTTCTGGGAAGTAGTTTAGGTTTTTATTATGAGTGTAATGTTGCCAAGTGCGCATGTGTTTGTTTCATCTCGTTGTAAGTTATCAAGAAAGAAAAAGTATTAAAGATTTTTTACAGCTTTTTTTTGGGGGGGGGGCAGCTGTACCGATTTGTGGAAAAGTAAGTAAGTAGTATTATCGAAGACTGCTTATCAAGATAATTGAGGAGAGTGGTGATTGAGCATGCTAGAGATACAAGGATCTGCCTTCAGGACTAAGCAATGAGTGTGAACTAAATCATTACCGTTGCTTACAAAATATTGCAAAAATTTGTTCCTGTGATTACCACTAACTCTTCAAGTTATGCTGAGCATCATTACGAATCGACTGCGTTTTATAGCATGTATGAAAAAACACATCGGTTTAAAAATAGTTCTCGACATGTCTTACAAAAGAAGCTATTATCAAGGAGAAATAGCAATTATTTTGTTGAAAATAACACAAAACCATAGTCGTAAAACTAGAGTTCTGGACATACCTTGTACAAATGAAGCTATATCAAGAGAAATATTCAATAATTTTTGTTGATGAAAATAACACCATAACCATATCAGTAAAACTAAGTTGATCCATTGGCCCTTTACAAATATAAAGATATATATCAAGAGAAATATTCAATCATTTTTGTTGAAAATAACCACCAAAACCATATCGGTTAAAACTAGTCTGGACATGCTCTTGACAAATGAAGCTATATCCAAGAGAAAAATCAATCTTTTTTTGAAACTACACCACAAACATATCGGTTTCAAACTAGTTATGGTCATGCCTTTTTGAACAAATGAAGCATATCAAGAGAAATTTCAATAATTTGTTGTTGAAAATAAACACCAAAACAATCGGTAAAAACTTATAGTTCTGGACATGCCTTTTTCTTGACAAATGAAGCTATCTCGAAGAGACATATTCAATCATTTTTGTTGAAAATAACACCAAAACCATTATCGGTTTTAAAACTAGTCTGCTGGACATGACTTTACAAATAAAGCTATATATTCATAGAGAAATTTTAATCATTTCTGTGAAAATAACACCAAAACCATATCGGTGATATAAAATAGGTTCTGGGACATGCCTTACAAATGAAGCATTATCAAGAGAAATATTCAAATCATGTTTGTTGACATTAACACCAAAAATATATCTCGGATAATAAAAATATTCTCGACATTGCCTTAAAAAAGAAGCTATATCAAGAGAAATATTCAATACATTTTGTGAAAAATACACCAAAAACCATTCGGTAAAAACTAGTCTGGTGACAGGCCTTTACCAATTAAGCTATTTAAAGAGAAATTATTCAATCATTTTGTTGAAAATAACACCAAAAACCATATCGTTTAAAAACTAGTTCTGGACATGCCTTTACAAATGAAGCTATATCAACATGATCAAGAGAAATAGTCAATCATTTTGTTGAAAATAACACCAAAACCATATCGGTAAAACTAGTTCTGGACATGCCGTACAAATGAAGCTATATCAAACATGTATCAAGAGAAATGTTCAAGCATTTTTGGTTGAAAATAACACCAAAAACCATATCGGTTTTTAAACTGGTTCTGAAAACCATACCTTAAAAATGAAAAAGCTATATCAAGAGAAATAACAATCATTTTTGTTGAAATAACCACCAAAACCATATCGGTAAAAATAGTTCTGGACATGCTTTTACAAAATGAAAGCTAATAATGAGAACATAGTTCATATACATTCTTGTGCAAAATAATACCAAAACCACTATCGTAAAACTAGTTCTGGACATGCCTTTACAATGAAGCTATATCAAGAGAAATAATTAAATCATATTGTTGAAAATAACACCAAAGCCATATCGTAAAACTATGTTGACATGCCTTTACAAATGAAGCCTATATCAACATGATCAAGAGAAATATCAATAATTTGTTGAAAATAACACCAAAAACACATTATCGGTAAACTAGTTTGAACAGCCTTTACAAATGAAAGCATATCAAGAGAAATATTAAATCATTTTTGGTGACAATAAACACCAAACAATATCGTAAAAATGGTTCTCGACATGCCCTTTACAAATGTGAAGCTCATATCAAGAGAATATTCAATCATTTTTGTGCAAAAATAACACCTCTAAAACCATATCGATAAACTAGTTCTGAACAGGCCTTTTACAAATGAGCTATATCAACATGATCAAGAGAATTATTTGTTGAAAATAACACCAAAACATATCGGTAACATAGTCCTGAACATGCCTTTAAAATGAAGCTATATACGACATGACACAGAGATTATTTTTTTGTTGAAATCTTCGTGAAAAAATACAAACATTAAAAAAAAAAAAACTAGTTCTGAACATGCCTTCCTCAAATGAAGTATTTCAAGAGAAATATTCAATATTTTGTTGAAAATAAAACAAAACCAATCGGTAAAAACTAGTTTTGACATTGCCTTTACAAATGAAGCTATATCAAGAGAAATATTAATCATTTTTTTCTAAAATAACACCAGATGAAGACACACACATGCACATTACAACTAATTATTAGCTAATATTTCCTTTAAAAGTTATTCACTGATTATTTTCGGTCGACGGTGATGGGCACATGGTATACCTTAATATTGATTGAGAACTTCAGAATTCTTAGCATTTTATCAGTTTAGCTTTGCTGGAAACTACTACATGACCTTAAACACAACCATAAACATTTGGCCTTAAATCAATGGACTGCACTATTTTAACCACCAATTGTAATAAATAATAAAACAGCCAATAGGAAGG
>JAMKCH010081814.1:0-10541 GCA_023653785.1 Ophioderma brevispina
TTGACGATTGGTGTATTGAATGAAAACGTACCATGCGATCTACATAAGACGGTACATGCATGAAATTGACGTACCCGATATATATT
The DNA here is from genome assembly GCA_023653785.1 of Ophioderma brevispina. NCBI lineage: Eukaryota > Metazoa > Echinodermata > Ophiuroidea > Amphilepidida > Ophiodermatidae > Ophioderma > Ophioderma brevispina. The sequence goes on from JAMKCH010081814.1 coordinate 87, forward strand.
TATATATGATATTATATAGACTTTAGATCTAGTAAGATTGTATAGATATTATAGATATATATAGATATCAATTTCTTCTTAATGTATATGTTTATTGCAGTAATCACAAGGTTTAAACAACTCCAATTTCTCCTGTGTATTTATGATAATTATGAGTTGCTTCTATCAAATTTCGTATGTTGATCACCTTGTGATATGGACACGGCATTACGCTTCGAAAGCTATGGTGCAAAAGCTCGAGCAACCATCAAATGCCGTGGTGGCGCAATGCATTAGCGCATCCGATGATCTAAACGCGGTTGTGGGTTCGAGTTCCCATCCACAGCAAGTTAATTTGCGATTAATAATGCAAAGTCCGCCGATGCATCCAGTTATTCTATATATGTATATGTTTTGCAGTAATTCACAAAGGTTATAAACCTCCAATTTCTCCGTGTATTTATGTAATTCGAGTTGCTTCGTATCAAATTTCGTATGTTGATCACCTTGTTATGGTATGGACGGCATTACAGATTAGATAAAGCTATGGTGCAAAGATCGAGCAAACACCATCAATGCCGTGGTGGGCAAGGATTAGGCGCATAGAGATCTAAAAGGAAGGTTGTGGGTTCGAGCTCCCATAAACAGCAAGTTCATTTTGCGTTTAATAATGCTACGTCCGCCGCTGTCATCAATTTCTTCTATATTGTATATGTTTGGCAGTAATTCACAAAGGTATATAAACAACTCCAATTTCCCTGTGTATTTAATGATAATTTTGAGTTGCTTTCGTATCAAATTTCGTATGTTGATCACCTTGTGATATGACGGCATGACGCTTCGAACGCTAGGGTGCAAAAGCTCGAGCAAAACCCATCACATGCCGTGGTGGCGCATGGATTAGCGCATCCGCGATCTAAACGGAAGGTTTGTGGTTCGAGTCCCATCCAAAGTTCATTTTGCGATTAATAATGAAAAGTCCGATGCTGCCATCAATTTCTTCATATATGTAATGTTTTGGCCGTAATTCACAAAGGTTATAACAACTCCAATTTCACTGTGTATTATGATATTCTGAGTTGATTCGTATCAAATTTTAGTATGACTTGATCACCTTGTGATATGGACGGCATTACGCTTCGAACGCTGGTGCAAAAGCTCGGAGCAAAACCATCAATGCCGTGGTGGCGTAATGATTAGCGCATCCGAGAACTAAACCAGGAAGGTTGTGGGTTGAGTCCCATCCACAGCAGGTTCATTTGCGATAATTGCCGTCCGCGCGTCATCAATTTCTGCTATATATATATCTTATATCTATAGATATATTATTAAAAACTAGCTATTAGTGGAGAAAGTTGAATATCATTAGGTTATAAATGAGCCCTCTATAGTTTATTTAAATTAATTAATGTTTTATTTTTTTTATTTTTTTTATTTTTTGCTTTTTTTAAGTTTTTTATTTTTTTCATATCATTTGAGGAATAAACCGCAATTCATAAAGGAAACGTTAGGGAGACAGTAAATGTCACCCTAACGTATTCATGAGTCATAAACAAAGATCAGTGTATCCCAAGGTCGGATCAGCATTTCTGTTAGTAGTCGGCTCAAACTTTAAAAGGGCTTTAAAATTGAAGATAGTTACTGCGAGAGAACTTTTTTTACAAATTCAAAAAAAGATACAATTGAGCAGCACGGAGGCGTAAACTAACACACGCACGAAGGCGAAGAATCACAGAGGTCGGAAATTCGCCTGGATTGCAAAAAAATTAGATTATTACCAATGAAAGTGACGTCATCAAATTTTGGTGAAAATATCTGAAATTTTTTATTTTAGGTCTTGCATTTGGAATAGTCCATACAAAGCTTTTTATTTCACTTTGTTAGAAAGAATATGATATTTACATTTGTGTTAGAGAACGTTAATTTTCACTTTTACCCATGACACATGGACAAAATAAGAGTTTTCAATTGCAATTTATCTCAAAACGTAATTTCTCTGTTTCAGAGGTCAAAATACTTCCTATTTTCTTGATAAGCACATATTTATCTTAATTTATTCACATTTTTAACACTTCTTCATATACTTTGGATGCATGAGTAAGGAAATCTATGTGATTTCAAAATAGTACAGATAAGTCTTCTATAGGCCAAAATTTGCTGACGTCATCAAAAGTTGACTCACATGTAAAAATATGGATTTTTAAAAAATTATTGTATATAATACTCCCTTTGCTATTAATACTTTAAGATAATGCATTTTAGATACCCTTACTATGATATAATTTGCCAAATGATTGCGAAAGAAAAAATAAATTAGCATTGATGTCTGTAAAAAATGCACTTCAGATTATTTTTCTCGCATGTACATTTTAAACAGTTTGAGCCAATAAGGTTGATACTTCCACTAGTTTCCGGGATGTGTGACCACAAAAAAAGTTTGGATATTGATTAGAAGTCTTCAGTGATGGGTCTTATAGTAAATATGTGATATGATGTCACTGGTTACATTCGGACGCCCTCTGTTGTTTATTACAGGCAAAGTATCACAATACTATGTAAGCAGACACTACAAAGAACAATTCAAATGCATTTGCGAAATACATTTAGTGAACTATCCCAATTAGTTGAAAATAAATTTATTATAAATTTAATGTCGGCAATTTTAATTTTTTTTCCATTTTGGGGTTATTCATTCTACTTATAAGTAGCTTCTGAGGGGCTTTATATACCTACCAATGCAGTTGTACGGATAGTATTGGGCATTCAAGCTTGTTCAACTTCAAGTTGAAGACATTTTAAAACTCTTGGTTAAATTCGTTTTGCATAATTGCACAAATCCAAGATGAAGCAAATTGTTCAAATTTTCGGCCATTTTGTATGCGAGACTTTACAGAGGCATTAACCTGTATAAACCCATGGACAAAGAATTCAATAAAAAACATTGAATAACGGACGTTTGTGATGCATGGCATTTGGTTTTGATAGCAATTCTGTTGTTGGTTGTCTTGTTTGTTTGTTATTGTTTTTTTTTCGTTTTAAATATTTCCGTCACTGCGACCGTAGAAGCAACGAATCTGGTCAGCAGTCCAGCACAACTTCCAATGGGTATGATACCCGTGCCCAATCGGGCTGGCGAAACATCCCAATTTGGCCCAAATTCCTGTTCCCTGTTTTTGCCCCGAATGCAAAACTCACAAGGTTGTTGGAAGCCACCCAAAACCCAATCTAGAGGAGATTGCCGATTGCCCATTCAAGGTCAAATTGGTACAGTCTCCATCTCCGTCGTTCCCACAGTCTTCATTTTTTATTAATTTTTAAGTAGTCTTTTCCGTTACATGGAAGTGAAAGAAAGATATCTGCAAGAAAAAGGACTATCACTTAATGGGGGTAACCTGGTCGAAACGGGTCAGTTTACAGCACCGTGATGTTGTGCAAGTTTGGTATCCATGTATATACCATTGATCGCTACACACATGCCTAATACTTGATGTACACAAATACACACGGTGAAAATACTTGGAATGAGAAAGCTCCATGATGAGCATGATGGATTGCAGAGGAATATCAAAGTAAATGGAGGGATGTGCAGGATGGAACTTGACGGAGTTCCTGATTTTAGTTTAGATTGTATGAGTCCGGCAAGTGTACTGAGCGTTCAGTTGTTTATCGGGACCAGCATACAGGTTGAGTGACCTTGCTACCAAGGAAAGTGCTGGTTGTGACGCCGGGTGTTTTTCCGCTGTGTGTGCTTGCAGTATACGGTTCAGTGCTTTTGGGCACGCATAAAGCTTACAAAAGGTACAAGGACCAAAATTAATGAACGGCGGCCGGGAGCCAGCCACCGGTAGGATTTGAAATCCCATACAGTATAGATTGTTTAATCTGGTGGTTGGTTTTTTTATTGATACCAAAACATGATGTTTCGTGGGCATCTTATGAGACAGAGTATGCCTATAATAATATGACCCAAAATGTACTGCTCTGTATTGCCCGAGTATACCGAAGCTTGCGTATATAATGTTAGATTGCAAACTCGTTGCATGTATTTATTGATCTATTACTTGAATAAAAAAAGTGGAGTATAAATTTGGAGGGTACGCAAGCTTTAAAATATCATGATAAAATATGTGGTAAACTAATATTTAATTAAAATTAGGTTCTCCTTAATTTTATGTTTGATTTTAACATGTAGATCAGGGAAAAGGTGCAACTGAAAGGAGGTTGAGACTGAGGCTGAAACAATCTTTAAATATTTATCTTAAAATTTAGTCTAAATTAAAAAGGAACTACAAATGATGCCCTAATTAAATGAACGTTATTTTCTGGTTCAAAAACGACCCCCAAAAACTTCTAAATACCCCGGTGAATGTTTTAGCAAAAAAAATCAGAATGTCCAATATATTGCAGGGATTGACCTTTCCAAAACTATCAAGTCCCGTTCGGGTTGGTTCTAAATCCCAGACGGGAGGTGTTCTAAAATCACGTTCCGTTGGGAGTTGTGCGGACTGTCAGGTGTCTTTACCCGATGTTTTCAGTGAAATGAAGCAAAATAGGATATTGATAGCTATATTGGATCAGTTGTAGCAGACACCGTGGATTCCAAAATAGAAGCATATCGTTTTGTCCTTGATTTTGCCCGTCTGTACATGTATAGGTCTAAGAGAAAATAGTAGAGCTACGGGGTTTCGGGGGGGGGGGGAATATTGTGCTTTTGTTTGTTGCCATGCTCAATATTCAAGAGAGAGCCAACAAGCAAAGCGCTTAAAAATCTGCAGGTTACCATCCATTTGTATATACTAGTTAAATCATCCATAAATCCCAGCAAGCAAAACACAGAGTTGCCATTAATTAATAATTGAGAATAATACTGTGAAGATGAATAATGTTAAAAAAAAATGGGTAATATGAAAGATCTGAAAGGGTTTTTAAAGATTTTGAAAACTTTTTCTAAAATTTTGGAAGGGTTTGAAAACTTTTTCTAAAAAAAACGAAAATCCTAAAAAATCAAAAAAACAAAAATGTTCATAATTTTCTGGTGTAAATAGTATGAAAGAAAAACAAGTCACAAAAGTTTTGCATGTGGTTATGTTAAGCGGTTTGGATGTTTTTGTAATCAAAAGCAGTAATTTATTGGAAAATACGTTTTTATTTGAAAGCATATTAATAACGCTTTGTGTTTACTGGATTACCATTAAAGTGTCATAAACTGTCAATAAACTCATTAAACACGTTTCAGGGACAGTGAAATTAGTTCAAAATTTCGTATACCAGGGTTGAAAAAAAATAAAATAACACAAAGAAAATGGTATCGTGGTTTAAGAAAAAGACTTTCTATACAGTTTTTTTTTTCTTATATCAAATTTTCGTGATAATGAGGGGCTAATGTAGCTGGAATAGGAAAGGGGAACGCTGGATAAGATATATGTTTTGACCAAAGTGAAACTTATATCTGGCATGTTTTGTTAATTTGCATTAGAAGTTCATAATGACAGTCAATTTGTAATCGTATAAAGATCTTTGTGTGAAATCTCTTGAAATCAGGTACAGGCGACAAAGTTGGTTAGGATTGGCTTGTCCACAAGGCAGAAAAGATAATACACCACGTCTCCCTGAGACGAGTAAAATAGTTGCAGGGCGATAAAGTGGGCTTAAGTTCTAAGTCATGAGAAGTCATGGTGAACCTGAATAGTGATTACAGCGAAAAACGCGTAGAAGGAGAAATTGCAAAAACAGTTCAAAGTGGAGGGGGGGTTTTATCTACCCTATGCTGGTAATAAGACGTATATAGACAATCAAGAAGCGTTGGCAGTAGGCGATGGCTTGGAATGGAGGTGGATCCAAGAAGGGACAATAAAAGGTTAAGTAAAATACAAGAGATTACGTTTCAGCTATTAGAAACTCATTCTGGCAATTGTTTTGTACTGAGTTAAAATTGAAGATGGTGGTCAAGATTGCTTCCTCCGAAGATCTTGAACTAATTAAAAGATACGGTAATCATTAGTTATATCATCAACAATTATGAAAAGGTAGACATTAAAGGTTGTGTGTTTGATCATATAAGAAACTCGCATTTGTGTAACCAACATGCTTACAATTCACGATATGCCATAGACCTCCTGCTGACGGGCCTTAGAAACAACAAGATACGCAAGTATTTGTATTGATCCTCCAATTATATTCTCTAAGAATAAAAATGGAAAACGGTGTATAAATTAGTGCAAAAATTCATGTATGATGTTATATGGCTTTGACATTCAGAAATTCATTCTTTGGTATTATTGTTGTAACATCTATCAATAGGACAGCCTATAAGAAAGATTCTTTAGAAGCTGTCCGATTGGCTCCCGTCTTGAATGTGGAGCATGGTTGAAAATAGAAAATGCCGATATGGTTTTAATGGTAAAGAATATACCTATTCTTGAATTTTTACACTTTCATCATAAATTTGGATGCATCTCCAGTGGTATCACTACCATGCCCAGTCATTATTATAGAAAAAAAAAAGCACAGGAACCTGACACCCTGCCAGCTCGCATAAGAAAGAAAGCTTGCCATAGATATGGACCCATTCTGCGCAGATTTTGAAAGTCTCGGGACACTCATATAGTACAACCTGATTTTGTTATTGCCAACATTAACTATCTTATAAATGACGTCAGGATATGGGGCCATCCATCAGAATATCGTCCTCTTATGCATAACATCGGTTATGGAAGTAGTATATATGAGTAGCACGTTATGTTAGATTAAGGTTATGATGATGCGTGTGGAAAGATTGGCAACTAATGCACAGTACACTGCAAGCTCACATGATCCCAAAATGGACTCAAATCCACTTAAGTCGACGACCATTTTCACACATATGAAATTCTCCCTTTCTCGTAATTTAGTCCAGGCTACTGGAAAGAAATCAGATATATTTTACACAAAAAGAACACTAACCCCAAACAGGTATCGGCTAATTAGAGCTAAAGCCTCTAGGTACTTTGTACGCTAACTTTTAAGTTTGCTGTACCTTTTAATCAGCAAACTTTGTTATTACCATGAATATCATATGACTTGTACTCACTTGATTTTTAAACCACAAAGGTCACACGCCAGTCAAACAGGGTGGATGCCATGTGAATCTAACTCCACCATGTGTTTTCTTGTGTTAAATGCTTTTCCGTCATCTGCTTAATAAATGACCTCTGAGTCATGTTTAAAATAAATCATTCGTTTTACCCATAAGGGCGCTGGATGTGACTTATCGGTTCAGGGTTAGGGCAGTACATAAAAGCTTACAACCATGCAAAATATCTGAAAACTCTTGAGAGCACACTATTTTCATTATCAGTTTTCAAGAGTCCCAAGGCAGCAATATGAATATTTGATACTATTGGATCAGTGTAGCAGACACCTTGGATTTCAAAATAGAAGCATATCTTTTGCACCTCGATTTTGCCCGTATACATGTATAGGTCTCGAGATACATAGTAGTAGCTACTGGTTTCCGGTGGGGGGGGGATATTGTTCTTTTTGTTGTGTTTATCATGCTCATATTCAAGGATTAGCCACAGCAAAGCGCTTAACAATCTGCAGTTACCAGCCATTTGTATTATACTAGTTAAATCATCCATAACTTCCCCTCAAGCAAACACAGATTTTCCATAATAATGATAATATACTGTTGAGATTTAATAATGTGTTAAAAAATTAAATTTTAGGTTGTTTTTTTGTTTTAAATATTTGAAAACTTTTTCTAAAATTTTGGAAGGTTTTGAAAACTTTTTCTTAACATAGTCAAAAAAAGGTATCTTAAAGATGTCAGAATTTTCTTTTTTAAATAGTTAAAAAACGAAGGCACAAAATTTTTGCATATGTGGTTTATGTTATCGGTGTGATCAAAATGTTTATATTTGTATTAATGTTGCCCGACCCAAAAGCAGTAAGATTTATTTGGAATGTCAAAGCATATTATAACGCTTTGTGTTTACTGAATACCATTAAAGTGTCATTATAACTGTCAATAAAACACTAACATAACGACATTGTCATGGACAGTGAAATTAGTTCCCAATTTCGTTATACCAGGGTTTGGAAAAACAATCACAACGAATTGGTATCGGTTTGAAGAAAAATACTTCTTTATAACAGTTTTTTTTTGCTTATATCAAATTTCGTTATGAGGCTAAATGTATCTGGAAATAGGAAAGGGAGACCGCGGATAATATAAGTTTTGACCAATAAACTTATATCTGGCTTATTGTTTTTTTGTTTAATTTGCATAGAAGTCTAATGACAGTCAATTTGTAATACTATAAAGATCTTTGTGCTAACCTCTTAAATCAGGTAACAGACTACAAAGCTGGTTTAGATTTGCTGCCCACAATGGCAGAAACATAATACCACCACGTCTCCTGGAAACCGCGTAAATAGTTGCATGGCGATTAAAAGGGCCTTAAAGTTTTTTTTCTAGTTCATCAAAGTCGTGGCAACCTGAATAGGAATGTGATTACAGGCGAACGCAGAAGGAGAATATTGCAAAAACAGTTCAATGTGTCAAGTTGAGTGGGTTTTTATCTCCCCTATGCCCGTGTGGGTCCTAAGACGTATATAGACAAATCCATAAAAGCGTTCGCAGAGGCGGTGCTGGTAATGGAGGTGATCCAAAAACGGGAAGCTAAAGGGTAAATACAAGAGATACATTTTCAGCATTAGAAACTCTTTCGGCACTTTGTTTGTTATCAGGCTTAAAATTGAAGATGTGTAAATATTGCTTCCTCCTAAGATCTTTTAACTATTAATAAAAGCATATACTTGTAATCCATTAGTTATATATCAAACAATTACGAAAAGGTATAAATTACAGGTTGTGTGGTTTGACCATTATATAAACTCGCATCTTTCTATTTGTTTACCAAATGCTTACAATTCACTATGATCCCTACCACCTGCTGACACCTTAGAACCACATCGCAAGTAATTTGTTATTTAGCAATTATATCCTCTAAAAATATGAAATGAACCTGGTATAAATTAGTGGCAATGAATGTATATGTATATGGCTTTGACTTCAGAATTCATTCGGGTATTTATTGGGGGTTTTGTTTAACATCTTTATCAATAGGACAGCCCTCTAAGAAAGATCTTAGAAGCTGTCCTATTGGCTCCCTTCTTGAATTTGGAGCATGGTTGAAAATAGAAAATGCCAGATATGCGTTTTTAATGGTCGAAAGCTATTATCCATCCTTCTTTAATTTTTACACCGTTTCATCATAAATTTTGTAATGCATCTCAAGTAGGTTACACGTACATGCCCAGTATTAGTAATTAAAAAAAGGCAACAGGACCGTAACACCCTTCCAGCTCGCATAATGAAACAAGCTGCCATCGATATGCACGAAAACAAACAAACCACTTCTATCAAGATTTGTCAAAGTCTCGGGCCTCTTATAGTACAACCTGAGTTTGTTATTGCCAACATTAACTCATCTTTAACATCGGTTTATATTCCGTTAACTTTGCCTAATTCGTAGCCTGTGGCAGAATACTAAATTCTTTCGCAAATAATAATACGCATATATTGCTAGTGTGCAATTCCCCGTCAATTTGAGTGTAGCAAAATGCTACCCAGTTTGAAGCAACTCTACCAAATTTGGCTTGTTATAGCAATTTTACATGGCTAAATATTGATAAAATGGTCAAAAACTGCTATACAACACCTTCGAAGGATTTGCACACTGAAATAGTGCTAGTTTGTCGATGTTAGATTAAGTTACTATTAAGTAACTGTAAGTTGCAAAAGCGCTACAAACGTAATTTTTCACGTTCCACTCACGTTTTAATCCTGTGGGAGACACGGAACCGTAACCCCCACACACGCATGAACATGCATGGCTGCGAGCCTGCGTGAATCGAGATATACCAAGATACTTATAATTCGGAGACCCAGTCAATGGCCTGATCGCACAATTGAAGTTGGAAATTTGGGGTACCTATTTGGAAGCTCAAATAGCTTTGGTTTGGTTCCAGAAATTTTAAGAACCTCCCTCAGCCTGATTGACTGAGTGAGTCCGGCTTTCTGGCAGCTGCGCTTGGAATCCTTGGTGGAGACAACGACTAAATCATCAGCGTAAGCAAACATGCGGGTCATAGGTGTGAGCTTGGTTGACCGTATAATTTCATCGATTAGAAATTGAACATGTTGGACTAAGGCGGGGGGGCTGCCTTGTGGAGTGCCGTTTTCAAAACTGTGAAATTAGAGTGGGCGCCTTGGAACTGACTCTAACCTTGTCTGTTGTCAGGAAGTCCTTGCACCAGCCAATTAACTTGCCGCCGAGCCAGCTTTGATCATGGCTTGTATGATGGCATCTTTGTTTTTCGAGTTCGAATGCCTTATTCGATGTCAAGAAAATCCGCTGTGATGATTGCGACTTGATTTGGAGTTTTTTGGCTGGAAATTCGTTGATAGAGCCGCGATTGCGTCCTCCGTGC
>JAMKCH010081816.1:0-57763 GCA_023653785.1 Ophioderma brevispina
AGGCCGATTATAATTGCTGTGAAGATTTTGTAATGTTATAAACGCCACCCGTGGACACACTTGAAAAAGATATGACGGCCTTATTTTACTCTGCAAGAAAATAACTTGGAGTAAAATCCAATTATTTCGTAACCAAAAGACCAACAAAATCGTGCCCCATATTTTCATAAAGTCCGTTATATTTTTGCACTTCATTGGAAATGGTTGTAGGCGAGGCCCTCCCTGACTGTAAGTGGCTGAGAGTAGTAACACGCTGTATTGTCTAGACTGTCCCCAAGTCTCTGCTCTGTCTCTGGGTTGTCGAGTGCACTTGAAGCATAACCCCTCCCCGCAGCCGCGCGCGAAAGTGGCTGTAAGCCTGCCAAAACTAAAACGGGGATCAGTCTGCTCTACAGTCCAGGTTAAGGGTATTTAGCCGGCTGACTATGTTTTCAGTTTGTAGACTTATGGCCCATCTTTTTCACATTCAGCGGGATATTGAATATTAAATTATTAAAGGAACAATATACAGGATGTTGAATCTTAAAAAGGAATTTTATTATTGAGAATAACAGCCATTTTTGGAAAAAAAATAAAGATTGTGACGTCACGGCATTGATTGGTTTATTATTTTGCTTTTCGGGGGACCATTCAGGTAAACATGACGTACGTATCCTACATAAAAAAAAAACAACCGATTTCGTCATCGTACGTCGGTTTTTAATCAGTAGGGGAAAAGGTAAATTTTGTACTGTTGACATGACAAAACGGTTGTCTTTGGAAAAAAATAATAGCACTTGGGGCAGAAGGTCATGTACCGACCTTGATAACCTAGTCAGGATTTAGATGATAGTGGTCGCCCCCGAAAAGCTGATACCTGATACCTGACACGTGACTGGTACCTGCCACGTGACACCAAAACTATTTCATCTCGTTACCGTTTATACTACAATACGGCACACGCAGCATTCTCTATCTCCGTTGTCACAGTTAATCGATTAAGATGTGAGGATATACTGGAAGTATATGGCCTAGCATATGATCAATTCAGCATGTCAGCTTGTTTGTATTTAAAGAGACTCTGTCATGAACATCAGGACATTGTTGAGCTCACGGAGTATGATTTGGTGTCAGGGGGACTGCTCTATTTATGTTCATAAAAGGGGCTGATATAAAGCCGGAAAGTCATACATATGAGCATAAAAAACACAGCCTTACCATATGATAAATTTGGAGGTAGTTAGTAAGTAAATGGGAAGTTACACAAAAAAGTGACGAAAACAAAGATCGTCACATGTGATTGTTGTGAAGGTTTCAAAATTTTTGAAGCTTTGACCCAACATGTATTACACAGCGTTTCGTTAGACAAAACAAACGTCTGTATATGACGATTAGATATTTGTGGTCAGTGTAAAAGTGAAATTTCAAGCAGAGAAGATTCATAAGACTCTCAAGTTGTAAGCTGTGGTATTAATAGTGGGGAATTCGTGGAATTTGCGGGTATTAAAACATAATAAATTATTGAACAAAAAAACAGATCATTGAAACTCGGGGAAATAAAGTTCAGTCTTGGTCTGTTTAGGGTACCGATAGATTTGCACTTCATAGACAGGCATACGCAATCGTTTTACAAACTGGAATCTGTGCTGTACTCCATCTCCGCGTAGCAGCGTGTAGGGTAACGATACGCACTGACACACATAGTGACACATTTGCAATTCGTGTACAGGAGATTGGAGTCTGTTCAGAGTTCGCGCAGCGCGAGGGTACCGAAAAGATGCACTTCACATACACGCACCCTCAGCAATTCGTTCACAGAGATACGGTAGGTTTACAAAATTGATTGTTATTGAATAAAAATGGCGTTCAACAAATAAGACATCAAGGACTGGAATGCCAGTGGACCTGAACAAGGAATGGAAGCGTTTTAAGCAACATTTGCCAGTTCACCTTTGGAGGACCCCTCTCTTTGATAAGACAGAGAAAGCCAAGGTTCAATTATTGAATGACGATATAGGGCAAAGGTTTCGCGAAAGTTATGGAACTTTTGAATTTGCACCAGCTGCTGCAGAAGGTGAAGCGGCAGAGAACAAGATACACTGGAAGGTGTATACGCTAATCGCATGGAATACGTGGCTCCCAAAACTAACCAAATAAGAGGACGGTCACATTCAATAAACCGAAAACAGGGCAGAAACTGAGAAGTTGTGAAACTTTGTCACCAGACTTTGAAGATTTTGGTGAAAGATTGTTACACCGACGAAGATCGAATGGTAAGAGACTGTATAGTCCTGCATCCTCATGAAAAAAGTTAAGAGAAGTGTCTTGAGAAGGAGGAAGGAGACACCTGGACCACTGGCCCAACAAAGCGATGAAATTGGTAGAAAATTATGAAACCCAAATTAGGACAGCAGTGAAGGCAATCAGAGGTGACGGAAGGAAATTCACAATTGGAAATTTCAATGCCGGTTGTTGGTGATGCACGTCAAAATAGAAGGTCAAAGAAAAACCACAAGTAACCAAACGAAAAAAAAACAGGTACGTCGTAAACCAAACGACAAAAGTAACACAAAGTAGTAGTCAATAACCGTAACAACAAGCAACCGTCGTAACCAAAGCAAACGGTAACCAACGGGGTTTGGTACAGTAACCAGGCAACAAAGAAACTAAGAAAAAAAATGGCACTAAAGTGGATACAGTCCCCATTCATGGCAAACAAGAGAAACATTTGTTCCAGGCCAAAAAGAACAAAATATTTGTGACTACTGTAATGGCAAGGGAAGAAACCACTTTGCAATGGTTATATTGGCTTCAGAAGAAGAGAAAAATAAGGAAACAACTAACCAAGTTGAAGAATCTAGCCATGAAGGAGTCATGAGTATATGAAGAATAGAAGGGGGAAAACTCACGAATGGACTGAATGAAAAACTGAAGGTTATAGGAAAGGCTATATGCAGTCGTAACACCACTCAGATTGTAAATATGCTACAGCCATTGCAATCATGGCCTACGCAGTTCGGTTGGTTGTTTAAATAATCAGTCATTTGTAAGGTTGTGCTTTGAAATTACTCAACAGTTAGGCCCCAGGGCCACGTCCGTTGCCACTGTTTCATCGTCACTGCTATGCTATTTTTAAAGTTCAAATCAATCATGGGCTTATGTTAAATGTAACCTGTGCATACTCTCAAAAACTCCAGAAACTCCCCCTGCAAAGTAATCTCCTATTCCCCAACATAATACGCCTTGGAACATACGCGCCATGGCTACAGAGCTATGCGCTGTAGCCATGCGCACCGATCGATTTTACACTCTAATATCAAAACGCCCTATTATAATTATTATGACACCCCAAAACCATTGCACTCCTGGGTAAAGAAATCTAGAAAAAATAAAATTTGAAAGACTTTTCAGATCTGGCACCCAAGTGGAGTGTCAGTGCCGGTCGTAATACCGCGCGCTCTATATTATACCAACCAACTAGTCCACAGAACGCGAATTACACAGGGCGCCTGGAATGCCAACTCGCATATGGGTGAAGTTGAAGGAGTTTTGAAGAGAGTCTAGTGTAATTCAGTCGCTTATCATTTTTCATCACCGTGTGGACCTGAGAGCGGGTTCTCTGTTTGTATTTGTCAAGAAGTGGTGATTCAATACAAGTCTGGATCCGATTTTTTCAGGTCTCGAAAACAGTGGGAAAATGACATCTTCTAGACCGCTTCAAATGTTTTTTTTTTCTCAAAGAAACAGTTATATAAGGTGTTGAAATGAATCCAAACTACCAATATAGAGACAAAATGGACATTTGAATTTGAAAAAAAAAATACTCATTGTGGATGTAATAAAGTGGATGGATTGTAACTGATGACCTTAATATGATCCGGCCGGTCTTTCAAATGCATTTTGCCAAATTATGTGGATGACGTTCGTTTGAAATTCCTTCAAACCCATTTGTTTCGATGTGTAAACCCCAATCTCTTCTCCTTCTCATCATCCTCATTTCTTCCTCTCCTTTTATTTCCCATTCTCTTCCTCTTTTTTTTCTTCTTGTCTTGTTCTTCTATCTATTTCGTTTGCCATCATCATGATCACCATCATTTTTTTGCTGTGGAAACATTGTCAAAAATAGTACATCTTCTCCTCAATGTAATTAAAGCAAAAACTCAAAAGTTAAAGGATTAAACAAGGAATTTATTGGTATAAAATCTATCGGCACATTATAATGAAATATCCCTATATGAAGTTACCAGATGGTTGGCATGGGTCATTGGAGTATTCCTTGCGAAGAAAGAAAAACCATCCATTTTCACGCTTAACTTTAGAAAGCATTAGACGATTTAAGGAAGCCGCCCACTTATTATTTACGCTGATCGTTTGCCACAGCATGTTTAGTCTTTCACACCAATTGAAAGATGATCGGTGGTTAGTCACGTTCTGGCTGTATGAAAGACTATCGCGTTTATTTTAACATTGGAAGTAAAAACAAAGCTTTGAGTTAACGTTTCCTTAACAAATATATAAATTTAGAAAAAAATGGCCTACATTGGTGCCGAAAAGTTTATAAAATGAGCTGGGGATTCTGGAGAATATAGTGTTTAAAATAAAAAACACATACTCTAATCATACAAAGAAGCGCTACTCGGTACATTGAAAAGTAAGTACGTAGATTGCTGAACGACGCAACGGGGTTTCGAACACTGGATCTCTAACAATGGATTGAAACTGGGCTTCGTGAATAACATGATGGCCATATTAGTCATCCAAAAAGAGCCCAAGCAGGGTGGTTAAGAGCCGGTCATTTTTCAAAATGTTGAATTGAAATTGGATAAGAGACATTAACAGACTACAGAATCAAGTCGATTCAGTGAGGCCCATTGCATTGCCGCGTAATGGGATGGCAGTCTCAGTAAACGTGCACCCGGGATACGCTTTGTTAAAAAAGGTTGTCTCTGGAAGGGATTGTGTCGGTATAGACCCAAGATGCCCGCCCGTGGCTCCATAATCTAATATACAATTACTGGTGTGTAGCCAATCCATGTATAGGGATCAGTGGTTACAGTGCGACTGCGATTAAAACTAAATATTACGCGACCCTTTCCAAAATGTCACGTTTTCATGGATTTGTTAGTGTTTAGGCCAACTAAAACCTGGGTATCACAATGATATCGAAAACACCCCTCTCACACATTTTCTCATATCACTGAGTTTTAAAAGTGTATTTTTTTGCAATAAAAAATTCTAAAACGAACTTCGCTCCATCCTTTGTGGGTAAACGAAGTTCAAAGGATGAGGCTTGTGGCAAAGTTGCTGAAGTCACGTGGTATATTTTCGCTGGCTTCGGTATTGCATGCGGCGTTTGTAAAATATACCACAGGGAATAAACAGGGTAGCTTCCATGATCGTTGCAGAGTTGTATATTGGTCGGAATAATTTGGAGTTTTTGCAAGGAATACACAAATAGCCATGAAAAACCATATGGTACGTTTTTTTAGGATATTTCATTATATAGGTGCCGATAGATTTGCTAACAATAAATAGCTTTAAAGGCTGTAAACAATATATCCGTATGCATAGCACGGTTTTGCAGAAGTGGGCGAATCACGAAAATTAAAGTCAACAGGCTGCTGTCGCCTTATGCGAGATGCCGTTGTAAAAGAGATATGGTCCGCCCGGAGCCATAGTCCAGGCTCATAGACGACAACGAAATAAAAGCGTGAAGCTAATCCTGCGTGAAGAGTCAACTGATGTGATTTGCATAATTATAGACGTTTATATACCTCCAATTATTGTTATCCCAAAAACAGTTCCTTTTTTTCCCCCCCGCAAAACGGGCCAATTAGGCATATATGGTTGGCATTAGGACGGCCTCTGAAATGAAACAAGAAAATTGTGGACAGTTCGTTTACAACAGTATTTGAATAAAAAGACAAGCCTTAGACAATGTAGAAGGTATAGTCAATAAAAGAACACAAAATCGGAACGTTATATTGTAAGTACATAATGAGTTAGGTGTGTCATGCCTGATATTGACTTACACAAGCTAAATTACAAGGATTTAAAATAAATCCAAAAAGATTGTGATTATAGGGACAAATTCATTTTAGATTAAAATTAAATACCACATGGGGTATTCTGCGTTAACCCTGTCTACCGAAGGGGGGGGGGGGGTGGTTACCACCCCCACTAAGGTTTTTTCCCCGCTTGCTAAAACCCCCCTTTTTGGTTGCCAAAGAGTTATGTAAGGTTAATTGTCATGTTCCGTCCTTTAATACCAAAAACAAACATCCACCGGGGTAAGGTAAGAATACAGGGTGATACCAAAGTGATCGATAGGGGTGGGGGGTGGTAAACCACCCCCCCTCCGGAAGGACATACCAACTGGCCTAACACAACACAGGGAACATCACAGACACTTAAACTTTTTAAAAAAAAAAAAATAGATTAGATAGCTATGGTCCTCCCTCTTCCATGGATACAAAAATGAGTACCACTGCCTAGCATTACGTCACTGTGACGTAATAAAGTTTAGAATGTCAGGCAAACTTGCCATTTCCATGGACACACACAGTGAAAAAATCAATTTTCGCACAAAAAGGTTAGGAAAACCAGATTTTCATTGCGGATTTTTGACTCTACTTGATGGGAAATGACTAGTTTTATAATGACATCATTTAGAGTATAATAATAGGGTGTTTTTGGAGTCGCTAAAAATTGCGAAATATCAATTTTCCCCCCTTAATTCAGTATTTTCGTACTTTCCAAATCATGACGTCATGGGACGTCCTAAGGGGGATGTTTAGTATGTTAGTACTTAGTTTGCGTACCAATGGAAAGAAGAGAAGAAAATCTAGCTATCCTTTGGTACCAAATTTACAGAACCGGTAATGATTAATTAGCAGTTATTATGGCAAACCGGACGTGACAATAGGTAACACTCAAGAGAAAAGGTTCATAAACAGATATAGAGGAAACCTAACAGATATTTAAATTACTTTAGCATAAATCAAACCGCCGTAGTACTTATCGGCCCAAAAATTACAATAAAATCACGATTGACGTTACCATCATACAGATCAAAAGTATCAGGCCACCGAGCTCTATACAAACTCAGATTATCATACGCATGACAGCAAAGTTTTATTGATGATTCATGGACATAAGTTTATGGTCTGTCTGTGAATCCCTTCTAAGCAGTATGTTGCACGTTTAGTTATCTTTATGTTCAGACTCCTGTATATTTAAAGTAGGGACAAGACTTAAGTTTGGACCTTCAAAAAGTATTAATGCCCATAATCACAGGTGTGTATGTGCAAAACAGTATCGTAATTGACACTTGTAACCGCTATATTAATTAGATGAGGATAAACTTCTCTTTCTCCAGCTTATTACAGGAAGATATCACGTATACACTTGAGTGAAAGTTAAAAAAAAAAATAAAAAAGGACGAGGAGGCATTTCGACGTTCTTGCATGCACTTGCCAATAGTAGCTCGGTAGAAAAAAATCATCAACCTATCACGCGAAGCTGATGTTCTCAGAAAACAGGTCATAAAAAAATTACAATTTGTCCAGCTCCCGGGGGGCCACTTGTATTCAAAGGTGGGTATGATGTGTGAACAACAAAACGCGTTAAAAGGGTGTCTTTTTTTCCAACAGGCGATGTACGCGCGTACATCGTTTAGGGTGTCAAAACCAGAAAAATATGGAAAAAAGGGTATGTTTTTTTCTTAACCCTGAAATTTTCATGTTATATCTCATTATGCAGGGATCAAAATCATCCAAAATGTTGTAATCGGAACTTGGGAAGTAAAGCAAAGCAAAATAATAAAGGGTTAATGTATATTTAATAATGATGTTATCGACAAAGATGTTATCGTCTTATGTCGACATGCCAGATTTCGTGTCTTATGGTCACAGCAGCAATTGCATGACAGCAAGAAAGTCATATATAATTCTTTACCTCTTGTTACTCCTGCGAATTCTGCCAGATTGGTCGTATTTATGCTGGTCGTATTTATTTGAAAATTGACCATCGTTGCTATAGCTTTAGTAAATATTATAGACTAGCGGATAGATCTCGTAGCATTTACATAGATGGCGCACCTCTAGTACATAGCTTTCTAAAATGAATTTCCTCAAATTTCATAAAAACAGTTCTATAATAAGTCTTCTCAATTCTTTCATTGAATATCATGCACACCGTGATTTTCAATGTATCCAGCAAATAATGGAGCTACTGATAAATGATTCAATTGGAATGCAGAAGATGAAGTACTTCAGATTCAGAAAGCGATATTTTCAGATTCTTTTAATCTAGCAAATTAGAGAGGTAAAAGGTTGGAATTTAAAAGGGTGTGCTGGGTTAAAATTCGTATTTATACATTTAATCTCAGACTAATTGCTAATATTAATTCTGCAGTGTCAAAAATGCGAATGTCTCTCTTTGTACTTGTAAGTACACGACGCAGTTGGTTTTAGTAGGGCACTTTTTTACAGTGTAAGTAAGTACTCGAAAAGTTTCAAAAGTGTATATAAAAGATGGCTTTAAACCCATGACTTGTTATGTACAAGTGTAGACCTCATATTATTTTACTCACCAGTAAGTGCCTCAAAATAATGCAGGCCTACATTATTATATCGCATCCAACACTCAACATATTGGATGTCCATCCATTATCGCAGTATGACCAAAACGGACATCTTTTATTCTCTAATTGTGTGATAGGTTGCTTTTTAAACTGACAACATACGTTCAACAAATCTGGTCTGGAGCAATTAGCACTTCTATTGGTCTTTCAATACATTCAAATCGACTAATAAACACATGGGTTACCATTAATTTAAATAAAGTAAACTCAGTTAATTTACTATATCCCGGGTGATGGAATAAGTCCAACACCCTTGTTGATGTCGCACACTGCACGGCTTCCATCGAAAATAACATTATACCGATCAGAACAAATACAACCGTAAGTTTTGTGCAACCTTACATGATTCCAAAGATTTCTGGTATGATTTCTCTATACAGACGTCCAATTCTGATGTCTGTTGCAGTTTGCTCACGGTAAGGGCTATTCCTTGTAAAGCGTTACGTCCACATGCTGATAACTCTCTTAGTAACTATGGCTGCCTCAGTATAGTATTTTGCCTTGTTGGTAATTCCTACAAAATTGTAAATGCCCATGAAAATGAACGTTAACAGTCGTAGTTTGTGATTGGTCTTTTGAAACAGCACGCTAATACCTTAAGACAACGTCGTGGCTCAAATGGTGGTCCCAACATGAAATTAAGAAAATATTCACTCACCGTGATACTCTTGAGCTTTGACTTGAAGAGCTATTATTTGTGTATTTTAATTGAACGTCAACCCCCATCAGTCAGGCCGTACGCACGATTTGGGGGGGGGGGGGGCGGGACTCGAAAAAAAGTGGACCTTTTTTTTTTGGAAAAATGGACCTAACCCCTAAAATGGTCCTTTTGGACTTTTGACAATTTCACCACAAAAAAGTGGACTGTCAATATTCTCTAAAATTTGAGGCCTTTTATCAAAACATTCATCAAAAAGTGTACCTTTTTCCCCTTCTTATAGGTGTGGTTCCCTAGAAAATATCCGTCAGGCACAATATGGACTTCACACGAATAGCCATAAATAAAAAGAATATGAAAATGGCTGTTGAAACCTAAATGCTACGTGAATGGTTTCAAAGATAATATTCTTTTAAACATGTAGTGACGGTGAATTATTCTTTTCAACTCTCTCATTTATGAATCATTGTGTTGACCAGCAAAGTCCTTATTATGAAAAACATCAAATACAAATGTACTTCGGGTGCCATAGGTAAATTTCAAAAGTCGTTCATTTACAATTTCTATTGCAATCTAAAGTGGCCAATATGAATCATTAATAATATGTGGCACACTCAGTGAACTTTTCATAACTAAAAATACTTAATTCCAATGATGGACCTGCGGAAAACCTGAGCGGACGTCATTCAACATTTTAAGTTTTAGCAAAATTCATAGTCGTACTTATGGACACATGAGGGAAACCATTATAAAAATCACGGTGGTATTTACCGTCATGTTGATGGCCAAAAACGCTGTTTAATTGACGAATCATGAATTTAGTTTACTAGCTCTCTAATCGACCTATCTATATTTATCATTTCACAAAGAGGCGGTTGCGTTTTGAGGTGTTCGTGTTCCATCCAAAATGAATTTCTTGTTGAATGTAACAATGTCATGCTCGTAGATACGACGGGCTGCACTGAAGGAGAAGAAAACTGCTATTGTACGTACGCCGTTCTATTTTGTAAATGCGTTTTAAAAAAGTGTGAGTTTTTTCCTTTTTTTGTCCAAAAGTGATTTTCAGTTTTCAACCAAATTTGCTAAGTTTAGCAAAAAGCATTACACCATATAAACAATGTCTTAGTTACGACCTTATCAGACTTGGTGTAAACATTACAGCTCAGTATAAAAGTAAACGAAGTCTTATTATTTAAAAACACATAGTCAAGTAGAATATTTGATTGATTGCAGAGTTTTAGGCTAAATAGGTCTAATTAGATGGAGATACGACCTGAATTTTTGTGAGTGATAGTGTCATTTCATAAACTGGCCACTCAAAGAGAAAAAGTGTATGTGCAGTTACGCCACTTCAATTGGCCCATTCCTCGTCAATGAAGTGGGAAAACATTTCAAAAAAGTACATGTTCATTGGTGTTATAGTTATACTATGTTCATTTCCAAAACTTCACAACTGATTGAAACACAAAATGCTTATCCGTAAAATCAGGAAAACATGGAGACACGACTCTTGGGGCAGTCACTAAGACGATATAGGTTTACTTTCTTAATCTTAACTTCTTATACCCCTACGTATTCAATACCTGTAAGCAATTCAAATAGCGTCACATTTAATGATACATGAGTGTGCTCATTAAGTATCTTTATGCAGGACATCGCCGGTAGTAACAAATTAGTTCCCGTACCCATACTTAAAAACAAACTCCGGAAAATTCCCCAGACACGTCCAAATCTGTGATCTGTAGGACCTGCTCACAATTAGGGATGGTCCTTGTACGAGTTACGTCTACGGTAGACAGCTCTATGGTTAAAATATAACTCGCAGTTTTAATATTTCCAACTGTGGTAATGGTAATTGCTACAAGTTGTCAAGCCCAGGCCAGTAAACGGACGTTACGCATCGCAGTCTGCGAGATTCTTCTGATATAAACACGCGCATACTTATTTTAGACAACATCCTGCCTCAATATTGAATGATAAACATGATAATTCACAAAATATCACACAGCCCATATCAACACCTCAGTCAGTAAAATGTTGAAGAGATTACGTATTTCATTGGGCAGGTACCACCATGTCCAGGGTACATTTAAACACTAATAAAAATGTAACCCTTTTCCGGTGAATACCTTTATTTATCCAGAAAAAAAAAAATCAACCTCATTCTTTGGGGAGAAAAATACAATGAGGACAGATTTAGTAAACTATCATTCAAAGTAGTGTCTTAAATGTCTGCAATTGTCAAAAATTGCCGATCCGCGAGCTCAAAGTATTATCAGTATAAAAGTGATCATACCGTAAGTTGTAGAGTAGTGGAAATTAGGTTTATGCATCCTTCTTTGATTGAAATGCATGAAATTATCCTACAAAGTTTAGGATAATCCCAAACCTCGTATAGAAGGGGGTACCCCCTTTTGGGAAAGAAAGTATCAACATGCCTAGTACAGGCGACACATCCGATGTCTTAGAAATTCTAGGTATCCAATTATAGCATAGCTGTTTCTTCTTTCCGGATGGTCTACCACAAAATAGTACCACACACTGTGTTGGGGGAACGTTATTGAAAAACTGGGATATAGTGTGGGAAAATAAAATATCGCCAATTGTAACAGATTCAAAAAACATTAGTACAGCACTAAAATCCTCCGAGTATGTAAAAGTTTATAGTGTGAGTTTTTTTATTATTCCTGTCAGTTCATTAAAAGCTTTTGGGCGTGTCCGACGATTCCGTTCCTTCTGAAGGTTGTATGCTTTACTCAATCTATATAAATTAAAAATTCGACGTCCGATACGGATCAAATTTAAGGCCATAATTCAAAAACGTCCTTTTTCCTTCAGAAGAAAATTATTAGCAAAAGGCAACCTGCATGAAATAAATTCCAAACACCAGTCTTGAACAAACTCGAGCATTCAACATAAGAAACTGATACGAATAAGTAATTATTATCATCTCATTAAGTTCTTTTACCATGTTTACGTACGTCACTAAGAATATTAGGAAACCTAATACGTTTACATTTCTTCGGTCTTGTTTCAGAAATAATATTTGACAAGCTTGGTCATTCATTACAAACTATAATATTTACGTGGCCTAAACCTCCCTCCATCCACGCCTCGATATCAGACACTTTATATCCATTTCCTTGATTGACTCCAAACAAAGGAATCGACAGTGTGTCTCAGACTTACGACAATCTATTACATTGAATCTTGTATGAAGCCTTTTACATATTCGATACAAAAGTTTCATGTACAATGGTTCAAGCATCTTACTCTGTTTGAACAAAGTTGAGCAGTTCGGTTGTTTTATAAGGCTTTTAATTTTTGATCTCAAACATCGCCTCCAAACGCATTCATCCCATCGACAATATGCGTTTACTAACAGAATAAAAAATCAGACTATAGTAATTTCCATCAAGTAGAGATATCGGATATTCCGAACTTTCAGGTTAAAATTGAATTTCTCCCCTACACTGTGTGTCTATTCTATTCTAGAACACTGTGTGTCTTGGTATTGACCGCTAGTTTTGCTGACCATCGAATCTTTATGACGTTAATTCCTAGTAATATTAGGTGTGGTATACTATAGAGGACTGTAGCTATCAATTGGTACCACAATCAAGTGGATGTGATATTCCTGTGTCCGTCCAGTCATGTTGGTACTTCCCCCATATTCCTGAAACATGGATGATTAGTCCGACTTAATGTAAAATAATAATTCATAATGTTTAAGAAATACATATTGTCATCTTGTGATGATAATTTTTGATTATAAAACTAACAACCGAATGAAACACAACTTGCTTCTTCTGTGAATCATAAAATGTAGTCCACAACTTTTTTTGCAATCACATGACGATATGTTTCTCAATCTATCGCCATGTTGAACAGAATTATGAATATATTCGGTAAAAACAAACACCTGGGTACCGCCGGAAAAACGCATTTTGACCACATTGTGTAGCATCCCTTTCACGATCAGCGTTGCCAACTCAACTGGAGTACAAATCGTTAAAGCAAAGCGCCAATCGTCTCGAATTTATCTACACCCACGTTATGAATAATGATATCTCAGAAAAAAAATGTTACATTTTTTGACAAATTCTCGAAGCCCAAATTGTCATGATCGTAAATATCACATTATTTTGACTGTATATACTTGATAATTTCCTGCATGTGATAACACAGTCGCGACAAATCATGTCGGTTAGCAATGCGACTCATCTATTGTCCTTTATCGATTGTTTACACTCAATTACAGGTGGCAACAGAGATTTTTGAGGCCACCCAGATATTGTGTCATATCGGAAGGTCCAGTTAGTGTGTATTAGCCCTCAATAGATTTCTTACCTTGTATGTTGGCTACAGAATGTCTTAAAAGAGAGAAAAATGTGATTTTGATTTGCTTATATTTCAATGTAGGCATATGCGAATTTTTTGTATTGCTCCTATACGAAATTAGAAAATTCACAATTTTGTACCTACGAACCATTTCTTAGCTTATCTTTCAGTTTGGGACATTTGTGATGGAAATCTTACAATCAAGGCAAAATAAGTACTTTTCGATTTTTGGTTAGGGACACCTGATCAGGGGTGCGATCTCTCGTTGCACCTTTAAACTTGAAAATTTACATCATTGTTTTAAACCGGAAGAAATTTCAATGTTAACTACACTTTTTTAAAATCATGTTATGGCTACTCTCGCACTGTTGCGTCATTTTTTTTTTATTGATAACAACGCGTTCTTGGACGTGCTATATCGTCAGCTGGAATTACAGCTTTACAATTTACTGTCTATTGAAATGGAACAAAACGTTTATGCCGCCGAATAATAATTAGTTCAAGTGCCCACCATTACAATCAACAACATCTAAAAAACACTATACAACCAGAGACACAACATCCGATACATTGAACGTACTGAATACTGACTTTCGAACTTTCCAAAGCTTTCAAATTTAACGCTGCAGATTATTCTTTCACATGGCTTTCGGGCCATTTCGGCGGAAAAAAAAGTGAAGGTCACCTTCGCTGGTGTTAGGGTTAATGCCGTCAAATGCGAGGTTTGGGAGTTGCTGATTTGTTCTGCCGGCGGGGATAATACATGGAGTGGGCGGCTTTGATTTTCGTTTTTGGCATATGACGTTCTTTTTTAATGTCCATGGTCCGATTGCTAATAGTCTCGTCCCCAGAACCCCAGATTTTACCGGAGTAGTCATCTTTTGGTAAATCTGAAGAAGCGTTACTATTGTTCGCATTCCCTGTGGAAATTCTTAAGAAGGCTAAAGTATTGTTTTTGTTTGATGTTTATGAGCGAAAATATGCCCGCACTTTGTCCGAACCAATATTAATTTTACAGAGTCCTCTATATGGAATCAACAAATCACGTTTTTTGCTCTCACATCAAAAAGGGTTGAAATATGGGCACGAAACTTAACAGATAGGGTTTTGGAGTGCAGGTCCATTCTATCAAATGACAATTATACATAAATCGCGTCTTCCTTCCCCCTTTAACATAATTTTTTCGCATATCTTAATTATTGAATTACTGAATATCTTTGAAATTAATTATCTTGGCGTTTTTTCCACTAGATTTATTCAAGATATGGTGTAATTAACAGTATGGAGCAAGTTAAAAATCGCAAAAATAATGCATTCGGATCCAGATGTATAATCATCCACATTTTGTACAAGCCTAGAGAATAGGGTAGTGTGGAAAGTGATCTCTCCGCCTTGGGCATTAATGTCAGCGACAATCCCCTGGGCCCTTGTTAAAGTCCTGTCCTGGCGTTTGAGAAATCGCCGGAGCACGCGAAGCGTAATTCTGGGAACCTTCCACTCCTCCGAGGGCTCCGCGTATTCAGCATGCACAGGACATGAATTACAACGATAGAGCTAAAGACATACGTCCTAGATTACTCAAGAGGTGAATGCAATATATTGCGCTATCTAAGCTTGTTTTTTTCTGTGTGTAACGGTTTGACAGTTGATTCGTGGCATGCTTGACCTATGGGTGGCGATAACATATTCCGTTCGAATGTAGGTGCTTTCATGGAATGTCGCGGAATTCATTCATTCATTCATTCATTATTTCTTTCTTTCTTTCTTTCTTCTTTGTCTTCTTGTTTTTCTTGCTTTTCTTTCTTGCTTTTCTTTCTTGTGCTTTCCTTCCTTCCTGCTTTCCCTTTTTGCTTTCTTTCTTCTTGCTTTTCTTTCCTTGCCTTTCTTTCTTTCTTTCTTTCCTTTTCTTTTCTCCTTTCCTTCCCTTTCGCCCTTTCTTGCTTTCTCCTCGCTTTCTTTCTTTCTTTCTTCCTTTATCTTCTTTCACTTTTCTTTGTTCCTTTCATCTTATCATCTTCTTTTCTATCTCTCTTTTCTTGCGCTCTTTTTTGCTTTCTTCCTTGCTTTCTTGCTTTTCTTTCGTTCTTTCTTACTTTATTCTCTTTCTTTCTTTCTTGTTTTCTCTTGCTTCTTGCTTTCTTCTTGCTTTCCTGGCTTTCTTTCTTGCTTTTTTCTTGCTTTCTTGCTTTCTTTCTGCTTACCCGCCCCCCCCCGCTTGGCTTTCTTGCTTTCTTGCTTGCTTCTTTCGTTTGCTTAATTGCTTGCTTTCTTTTGGCTTTTTTTAATTTGCTTACTTTTTCTGTTTGCTTTCCCCCCCCCCCCCCCACTTTTTTGTTCATCCTCTGCTTCGTCCGTAAAATCGTAAACGAACAATGGATCATGTCTAAAAACAATTAAAAAGCTAACTTTAGTCTTCCGTTGGGAGATTTTTTTTTCCTTTTTTTCTTTGTTTAAAGCGTTAAATGTATCAACTTGAAAAGACTGACGACAACGACCGGCAACTATTATGCATACATTTCTTAAATTCATTTGATTCACGAAATATATTTTCATCCAGTAATACCGAACAAAATAACAATAAGGCTGGAAGTAGGTACAAAAGGTAAAAACTCAGGGGTGTGTCGAGACCTTGCCGAAAGCAAACAATATAGGGTACTACAAATGGACCCCGCTGATATCAACTCTGGTGATACAAAACCACACATTCACGACTCATTGAACTCCCAAGAGACTGGTGTACTAGACATCAACAGAAAAAGAACCAAGATTGTTCTGCTAACTTTGGTCTGCATTTGTTACGAGCACTGGACACACCCGCACTGCCACTGACTCTCCATCCAATTAATTATGCTCTTGACTACACAATTGTGACATCCGTATCTTATCTGCATTCCCAACGCTCCATCACTTTTGTTGGTCCACCAACGTGCCAGGAAGCCCCAAAACAAGCAGAATTCCGACGTATCTTCCCGGAACCCCTGGGACCCCGGCCTGGGACACGAGGGATATCGTGACACCTGATTTATTATTATAATAATTATTTAATGTTGCACCAGGTTTTCTTTAATTTCTCGGATCATTGTCCTTTCAATAACAATCCCGTTCACGTTTGGTGATGTGATTTCCGCATTTGCACTCGGTTTGACCGTCAGAAGTCAGGCTGGCCCAATTAAAAGAGCCATTCTTTGAAAATCTAAGATACCTCTTCCACATGGAGAAAAGAACTCTCACAGCGTTGGAATAAAACCTGGATTCCCTTGCGCGTTTGATTTTACGACCACAGCAGTATATTGAGGAAGATTATGAATGTTGTTTTCAGTCCCAGCCGTTTCCAGGGGGTGTGCTACAGAATATCAATAGT
This sequence comes from Ophioderma brevispina, assembly GCA_023653785.1. NCBI lineage: Eukaryota > Metazoa > Echinodermata > Ophiuroidea > Amphilepidida > Ophiodermatidae > Ophioderma > Ophioderma brevispina. The sequence goes on from JAMKCH010081816.1 coordinate 16,984, forward strand.
ATATCTCCATGTTTGAAACTGATCCTTTATCAGCTAAAACACTGCTAAAGGTGAGAAAGTTTCGGAGAGGATCTCCAGGAAAAGATCACAACCTGGCATACTTAATTGAATCCACCGATATGAAACATTACAGCAAGAAGCATGGTATACCATCCGAAAGCTTCAAAGGTATCAAAAAAAAAAAAAAAAAACCAAGACAAAAAAAACAAAAAAAAAAAAAAAAAAAAAAAAAAAAAACAAACAAAACAAAAACCCCCACCCCCCGCCCCCCCCCCGCCCCCCAGGGGTGTGTGGTTTTGTGGGTGCAGAACACACCACAAAAAAAAAAACAACAAAAAAAAACACAGGAAAAATCCCCCACCCCCGCCAACCCCCCCCCCCCCCCCCCCCCCACCCCCCCCCCACCCCCCCCCCCCCGCCCCACCCCCCCCCCCCCCCCTTCCCCCCCCTTAATTTTTTTACCCCCCCCCACCCCCCCCCGCCCCCCCCCCACCCCCCCCCCCCCCCCCCACCCCTTTCACAGCAGCGAAATTTCACCCAACCCAGTTGGACCACCACCTGGTTTTAATGTATCAATAAGTACAAGAAGCGCAAGGAGATCAAACTAGACCCTAAGACGGTTTAGTGGCGACCCTGCGTTGTTTTCACTCGCCCTTTTAACAGTAGGATTTTGGATCCGGTATTGCAAAACTTCAACCATTATCTCAACGAGCAGCTTAAAAACTTCTTGAGTTCTACAATTGCTGCCTTATTTCCTCACGGTTCCCAAAGAGCGGATGAAAGCACCGTTTATGCCACCCCTCAATCCTGAGAAAGATCCATCTAATCCCAATAGCTATAGAACCAATATAACTCCTCCGCCAACCTACAAGCTCTTTGAACGACTCCTACTCCCGTATAGCACCTGTGACAGAAGAACACCTCATACCAGATCAAGCAGGTTTCCGGTCAGGCAAATCAACAACTAAGACAAGTACTCAACTACTCCGCACATCGAGGATGGATTCGAGAGGGGGATTGAGTTTTGTACCCTGGATCCGGCGTTGCTTGCCCGTGCGGATTATGCTTGCCCCCTGTGTGAAGTGGTCGGCCTATTCCATGAGGCTGATTCGCATTAGTGCCCCCTGCCGATTGTCGCGGGATATCTTCGTCCAACACAAACGAGAAACTTATACTCCTTGCGGTAATGGCTCCACCATACGTCCGTCGTGGTTTTATGAGCATATCAATGAAAAAACACAGCATTCCAGCTGTCTCGTGTGGAGCACCCTGTGTCCGGACAGAGACTTTGCCGACGCCTTTGATCCGGAGGGGTTTCTTGGGCAAAGTCCGGCCTCTTTAGTCAGTCTTGGACCTGACTCCTCATGGGCTGAATGGCGATGTCTCAAAAGATTGAGAACCAGAACTGGTCGATCTAACGTTTCCTTGCAGAAGTGGGCTACCTGGAAGCAGATCAGGACACTACCTGTGGTTGTGGAAGAGCACCGCAGACAATGGAACATCTCTTGGTCTGCCCACTGTTGGAGCAACAATGCACAAACAAGGACCTTGCGGAATTCAGTGAAGCATCCATACGTTGTACTAATCTCTGGCTGGATCATATTTGAGATCCACGGTGTTTGGACACGATATGAAGAAGAAGAGCAGACATAGACTGCGCTCTCGTCAACCTCTCTGTCGACACACAGGCGGCTGCTAAACTCACCAGCTCCCCAGTCAACATCTTACAGATGGAACACTGCTTGGCTAGATACTTCAAGACTAGACCAACTCACTATTACACCTATGACAGAACTCCCACCTGGTTTTAGACTTCCTCGCAAGGAATGGGCTACTTTGAACAGGATTCGCACAGGAGTAGGTCATTTCAACAGCAATATGCACCGATGGGTGCTGCGACCATCTCAAGCCTGGCAATGTGGTTCTCCATCACAGACTGCGCATCACATTCACAATGAGTGCCCTACCTTTCGTCCACCGGTGGATATAGACTTCTCAAACTCCAACCAATCAACAGTGAGCTGGCTCCACCGGCTTCAACATATTTAGCTGCTGCCTCATACGCAAAAAGGAGAAGGCAAGTTGAAAACACGTCTAATTTACATAATTTTCAGAAATGAAGGAACTTAAAGAGACACTGGCACATTTGAAAAATAGTGCGTCCTCAAGATTTTTCAAAATCGATATTTTTGCATGGTTGTAAAGCTTTTATATACATTAGCCTTCACCTGAAATGATTGAGACCAAATCAACGTACTTATGGGTAAACAGAACGAATTTAGCAGACGACGGAAATTGCAATTAACACAATAAAACGCACGCCGTATGCATGTTTACCACGGCATGCACTCTGTTTGACTGGTCTGTGACCTTTGTGGTGTTAATATCAATGAGTACGAGTCTATGATATTCATGCAATACACTCATTTGTTGAATAAAGTTATGGAAAACTTAAAAGTTAGCCTACAAATTACCTGGATGTCTTTAACCTCTTATTAACTGTTTTTGAGTATGTTATTTTTATGTGTAAAATGTATCTCTATTCTTCCAATGGCCTAGACTATCATTTTAGAGCAAATTGAAAACATTTCATATTTTGTGAAAATGTGCCAGTGCCGCTTTAAGTCATTCGGCACGCAGTGATTTTGTACAGATATATACAGACTTAATTGATCTCAGGTGGAATTTAGTCAAAGGTATTTAACTACCACACCCTTCAGTTAACATGGCAATATGTGAGTGTGGATAAAGCAAATTCAAAAAGCTATGCTGACCAGAAGAGTGAGAATAAACTTTTTAATTCTAGAAACCATCGCCGCTTAGAATTATGCCATGTCATTGTACTTCGACCATCATTTCAAAAGGTAACAAAGGGTTAAAATACCTTCATATATCTTCATATACACCTGGCACAAAAAGTATCTCGGCATGTTTTTCGATCAGTATTGTGTCAAAGTCAGACCATTTTGAAAGTTTTCGAAATAAACATTATGTTGCATAGGTCTTGCTCTTTCATTTAACACCTCGCTTGTAAAAAAGCATGCAAAAATGGCTGAGATAGAGCGCCTGAAAGACGCAAACCCCCCCAAACCAAAAGTTGCAGTTTTTGAATTTTTCAATGGTCACTGTGTGGTACAACGCAATAATACGTGTGTATTGATTTTACACAAAGAGGTTTTCCGACTGAATGAGCGAGAAAGCGTACTTGCAATATTGATTGTGGTACAAGTGTTCGTGTCCCAGTACACTGCAATGCACATTGAAAAATAAAAAAAAAATGCAACTTTTGGTTTTGGGGTTTGCGTCTTTCGGGCGTTCTACCTCGGCCATTTCTGCACGCTTTTTTACAAGCCAGGTATTTAATGAAAGAGCAAAACCTAGACAATAAAATGTATATTTCGAAAACTTTCAAAATGGTCTGGCATTGACACAATACTCATCGAAAAACATGCCGAGATACTTTTTGTGCCAGGTGTAGTCCAGACAGCAGTGAAATCAACTATAATATAACAGGTGGTTTGATTTTGATTTAATCAAGCTCTGGTAATCTACTCTCTCGGGTGAGTAGAGATGTACCTTGTAGTGAGCCACTTTCAAACCAGGTCTTTATCTTGGTTAAAAAGTAACTGTTTCTGTCGAGTGTTTCACTTGTTGGCAATTGTTATAAATGACCATTCCACTAAATGAATGTACGGCAGAGATATATAGACTGTGATTAATCGTCTGCTCATTAGACAATATCCTGGCCAAATCGGTGCTCAACATAATAATTGAAAATAAAATCACTCACAACTAATACTTTTGAGCTTTGACTTGATAGCTATCAATGATAACGGTTTCAATTGCATATCGGCACTTCAGTCAGTAACATCTAGGAAAGATCATGTTCTTTACTCGGGTGCATGTACGGAAAAGTAAAAATTATTTCGAGAAATATACGAATTAAGCCAGAGCAATTCGACCTCGTTTCAATTCGACCTCGTTTCAATTCGGAGAAAATATACGTAGTGTTAGACTTGTTTTCGTATGTAGCTCCTTTCAATCATTTCTCTTAAATGCCTGCAAAATGTCAAAATTGCTTATCCGTTCAACCACATTATCCGTATAAAAGTGAGTATACCGTAAGGCGTAGCTTAGTGGAAACTGATGCAGTATGCCCTTTTTCGGCTTTAATTGAATACCTATCCAAGGGGAAATTATCCTGCAAAGCTAGGATAATGCCTTAAGATAAATCAATCAAACATCGGTCAATAGACAGATAACATGGCTGTGTTTACTGGAGGAAGGCTTGAAGATGACCACTGTGTGTTCAAACGATGAAATCCGATGGGAGAGCTGCGCGAAAATGGTGCACGTACTATAGTATGTAAGGTTATATACATGCTTGGGAATAAACGTTCCATAGCGTGGACTTCTCTACGAATCTTGTTGAATCGCAGTCTCTCTCTCTCTCCCTCTCTTTCTCGATGACTCTCTCGCTAACTCCATGGATCGCTCTCTCGTTTGTGTTTCGCAATATTATATTTCTTAATTAGTTCTATTCTTACATTGTTTTGTTGTGTAACATTGTCCGATTTTTTAAATGTTTTCTCCGTCATGTGGAAGCATAATTACCCATAATTACCGATTTAAGAGCCGATTATAAAACTTGGATCAGTCAAGCTGTTCGGAATGTTTGTTCATAACATCAAGAAGACATTTCGTAGGCTGCGTCACATAGTGACGTATTCGACATTTTGGACTTTTTTGTTGATATTTGGCATATACGTTTGTTTTGTACTACTCTACAAATTCACCAAATTTCAAACCTCAAAGTGGCTTAAAGGGGGATTACCCGATTTAAGTGTACACAGTTTTCATATTGTTAGAATAGCCTTCACCCAAAAAACCCCATCTGTAAAGTTAAAGCCGATATTTCAACCCATTTTAACGTGATTTTGTAATCCCCATACCGTGTAAAATTAATATTAGTCGACCAAAATGGGGGCATATTTTCGCTCATAACAATGCCAAACACTTTTTGGCTTTAAGATTTCACATGGTAAAATATAAAATTAGTAGCTTTCTTCAGATACCCAAATTTTGACCACTTCCGGTAAAATCTGTAGTCTCTGGGCACGAGGCTATTAGCGATCGGACCACGGACCTTTAATTAGTAAAATATTAATTAACTAATTATGACGTATTTGCAAAACATTAAATTTTCCGCATCACATAACGAGGTATTTGTCGAAAATCTATTCTGTGCAGGTCCATAGCGTCTTATCTATATTTTTAAGTATTCGCCGTTTTACATAGTGATGTATTTGTGCGACGTATTTTTCAGTTCACGGCAGAATTGCTATTTTGTCGTTTTCACATAGTGACGTATTTGCGCAAACGCGTCACATAACGACGTATTTTCGCGACGTATTTGTTATTTACACGTTGAAATTGCTATCTTGTCGTTTTCACATAGTGACGTATTTTATTTAACATAATTTTTTCGGTTATCTAAACAAATTGGAAGTTGATTGGTTAAATATATTTGAAATGTAACTTGGCGAATTTCAACAAGGTTTTAATTGAAATTTATGTTTTAATTATCGGTATGGAACCAATTAAATCCTCGAAATCTTCAAAGCCGTTTTTTTCTCGAAATACGTCAGTGTAAGGCCGCGGCTGGCAATTTATTGGGCTTTTCTATATGGCAATAAGTAACATACGATTTTTTTCTGATACCAAAATCTTAATGTTGACTGGGTAAAGTACGGTAATTGTGTTAGCAGGCGACTGTAGTGAATGAGTGTACGCTTCAGGATAAAATTGTGATTTTTTTTTTTACACAAGTACTTTAGGCATTGATAATCTATAAAATTGATGAAAGCACTTGCCCCCCCCCCATGGAACCCAGCTTGGATTTCAAGGTTATACAGGGGTTAGCATTTTAAAACGTTGCGAATGAGTTTAAAAGCACAACATGATGTTTGTCTGGTTACACGGACTCCAAAAAGGTATAGTTTACACTATCTATGGCTTAAAGTTCCGGTGTAAAAGAAAGGTAAAAATGTTGGAAAAAGTCAATTTTGGTGTGTACATGGGTCAAAAGTTAAAAGTTGCTTTGATTCAGGTAATGTGTGGTGCAAATCGTTTCCCTAGTTTAAAAGATTGAAATAAGAAATAGTTTGCCTTATCTGTTATGCTTAGTTTTCACGTTATCCAACAAAATAGGTCACAGGTCAATAGAATCCAATAGCTCACAATAGCTGTTGTCTTCATTTGCCATTTTGGTTAATAACCAAACACGTAAGACAGTCACAACTATTCCTTTATTTTACTCTATGAGTTAAACCAACAACTTGAAACACAGTTTACAAAAATTGGAGCAACTTTAATTTTTGACCCATGTACAAAACAAAATTGCCTTTCTTTCCCAATATTTTTACAGTTTTACCCCGTAATTCCGAAACTATAAGCCATATGCAGTATAAACTATACCTTTTGGAATCCTTGTAACCAGACAAACATCATGGTATGCTTTTCAACACAATCGGAACATTTTAAAATTTTTACCCCTGTGTAACATTGAAATCCAAGATGGGGCCCATGAAAGGGTGTGACAAATGCTTCCATCAATTTTCTTGATTATCAATGCATACATTTTATCCAGATTTAAACACCCAGTCCCCCACTATGTTGTGTATCGGGTCAATCACTGTAACAGCTTACCTAAAACACAATCACCACTTCTATCGGGACAAGAAACATAATGATTGAAGAATGCATAAATCAAGCACTTGAGGTAACGGAAAGACGCCCGTTTACTAATATGGTTATTATTCGATTTTTACGGTCAAGAGTTGTCAACTCAGCTGGCGTAACATACCGTTAAAGGCAATGTGCATATTTGTCTCGAGTTTATCGACACGCACGTACCTAAGCAAAGGGTTATATTCATATTTAAAAAAAAAACAGCAAAATCTGAAGTCCGTTGTCCTGGTGTCAACGAATCATGGTGTACATCTGTAGGTCACTGATATTCAGGGAAAAAGGGAGATAACAATTATTTTACTTTCAGGTAAATGTGCACATACTAGACTTGAGAACACGCTTAGATTCTTATAATTAATATAGAGAATTTATTTAGACATATTTATAGAGATTGGTTTCAAATTGGTTTGAAATTGTTATAACTAAACATCATACAATTGAGCGTATACAAACATGCATTTAAGTACCTCTGCTCACACTTAAGGAAGTGTGAGCATGTGAATTTTGCATATCAATTGATCAACATCATCCCATTTCATCTAAAGTCGTTTTCTGCTAGAGGTATTTTATAGTTTCCATTGTTCATACGGGGATAGCAATAGAGCAATAGCTTTTAGACCGAGCTTCTAAGTCTAGTCTTCTCTACTAGCCTTTATGACTGTCAATATGACTTAGATATAATCTGCCTCCGGACTAACTACTTAATCGCTTAAGTTTGTTATTCATCGGAATTCGCGGCGTTTCTATTACCTTATACTTGTCTAAGATGGATAGATATGGATAAAACAGAAGATCAATTTTCTTCAGGGCATGATTCATTGAATACTACATTATAGTAAACACTACGTAGCCCATTGTACCTTCAAGTGTTTTAATATGTTTGTGTGACGGGAGAGCTATTGAAGTGGGTATGTACCGTGTGTCCCCCAAAAACGCAACACTTGGTGGCAAGCGACATAAGTTTTGAACAAAAGCACGTGACTACTTATTCTTTTTTGTAAGGTAAGATGGGTCTGTTAGTTAATATCACTGAAAAGTTCATAAAGGTAGAGTCAATAGTTTTTAAGATATGACCCCAACAATCAAGTAACCCGCAGAACCCATTTTACAAGAATGAGGAGCTGGTTAACTACAAGACTGGCAATGAAGAAAAGAATGGCAAAAACAATATTGATTGCAATCAACATTTACTTGCCCAAATTCTTGAAGAACAAATTCTATTGGGTCGAATGATTGCATTTACATAATTATTACTTAATTGATAATGATAAAACATTAATTTATTGGTGATAAAATATGTTGCAAGACAATATAAACTATGACTAAGTCATAGAGAAACTCCACATTACATAAAATGATAAATGCGTTGGGCTGCAACTTGCTTGTTATTGAAAATAATGGTACATTCTCAAACATTATGAAAGTAAAACTTATGTTTTCAAAACAAAACTTAATAACAATATCAGTATATTCATTCTGTCATTAAATTTTGGGTTAAAATAAATCTCTGTGTGCCAAGACAAAATTATGATGAATGATAAGCTCTAATCCAATGCTGTCTTATTTGGACAATACGAAGAGTTTGTTCATCATATACATTCCTAATTCGATCTTTTAAGTGTGTTAAAATGCATGATTTTTAGCTGTTATTACCAATGGAAACATTCATATGTTAATATCTATTGCAGTAGCTGTCTTTAAAAAAATGAAACTGGTGGTTGGACTTAAAGATTCATATTGGTGGTTCTGGGCGCAAAACGTACAGAGCCATATTTGTAGTTAATAGCGCCTCGATTTGGTTAAATGAATCCCGCAGGTTACTTGATTTCGGGGGTCATATCTTTGATTCTACCTTATGAACTTTTCAGGAATATTGGCTAACTGTCCCATCTTACCTTACAACAAAGAATAACTATTCACGTGCTTTTGTTCAAAACGTATGGCGCCTGCCACCAAGTGTTGCGGTTTTTTTTTGGGAGTTAACCATGACGTGTTTACTCAACTCTAACGCAGTTGGTGTTTTCATTATCTGCACATTTGCGACTTTCTATGCTGAAAAATGGAGGAATTTGGTAAAGAAATGAGATAGATATGAACGATTTTCGCGGCTGATCCATTTTCCTCCCATTCCAACGGAATTTACACAGTAAAAAACAGTTTATGTAAATGAATAGATTACACACACTCGTATTGTCAATGATATTCTTCCTAAAAGTGGGATTGTAATAAATGGCTTTGTGAATGTTTACAATGTATCAAATTAATAATCTGGGGTATAGGTAAGATACAGGGTTATCCATCATGCATAGCATTACGTCACAAACTCACAATGACGTCATAAAGTTCGCATGTCACCAAAATTGTCAATTTCCATTGACACACAGTGTGGAATAGGGAAAATTTAATTTTTGGCCAAAACAGCTATAAAGTGGTATTCAGCACAACTGCATGCTATGATTTCCGATTTGAAATGCCCGGTTGCCCAAACAATTTATGTGTACTTATCATTCCATCATGAAATACCCATGGACAAGTCTGCAGCTGTGCTAAATACAAGTTTTCTGTCTTGTGCCTAAGATTCCCATGCTCCGTGGACAAGTCTGTTTTGTTCAGTGGACCATAATTGAGAACCACTCAACCAAAATGAAGAACAAAAAATCAGGCAAGATGCTCAATTACCCATTCTGTATGATAAAATAAAATCCATAGATATCAAATGAAAAAAGTGGAAAATATCACTTTCATTTTGGGTAAAGTTTTTACTTGCTCACCCTGTATAGTGTCCGGGATATGGTTCGGTGATTAATCTTTAAAATAATGAAGCTCGATGCAACATGTCTTATCCATGTATGGTGTCAACTGTCAATGAAACCTTTCGAAATGAATTCAAGGAATATTGGTGGGATATACAAATGATACAGCGTTGTATACATGCATTTATTTTGTGAAAATATTGCATTGCACGTTTTAATGGTAATACATGAAATTGATCATGCTCGTCATTAGAATGGAAATAACTCATATCATCTCAAAACAATTGCCAAAAGAAAGACCAATTTCATCCCATTCAACAGCCGAATCCTGAACTTTTTAACACAAATACATTGGGTCAATTTGTTTATTCAGAAAGCATCTCAGAGTTGACAACTCTTCTATTTTAATTAAAAATATATTAGTTTGGCTACAGACTAGTCAGATAGCTTAACTTTATTTCTACTTGGCGTCCCTTGTTTTTAATTAATCGGCTACTAAATCAATTCCCCATAACAGTGCCTTTTGTTTCTTCAAAATGAATCCAGGCTAAACAGGCTCATTAAGTGAGTTCAGTAACCTGACCCATTGACACATTTTTTTGTTTTTCTTTATGAACCACTTATGAATTCCGAAACCCTTCACGGAATAAAGACATATGTTTCCTGTAAGGTTTTCCAAAGTAATAAGTGGGTCAGAAAACGGGTATGACATGAGTCAGGTTACGGATTTGATCTTAAGACTAAACAAGTTGACTCAATGTTAGACAAATGGAACGACCTACTTAACTCCCTTATTTGGATTACCCCTTCACGTATTTTCTACATTAAATAATCGGTAAAAAGTTCCTCATATAGAGTCCCACTGTGCAATGAGTATTGCCAATTAATTATACGCAATCGCTACTGCACAAGTATACTGTGCCATGGGACGAGATATTATTGAATACATCATTTGGATTTATGGGCTTCTTATATGAAACCGTCTACACTTCCCTAAACATAGACTTCAGATGCAGAAAAGGCTTTATTACCGGCTTAGTTGATTGATTATTTCATTCCAAATCTTACACCAAGGATACACCCTTATTTGTCGCTGTAGCTGAGAGAAACTACCATAAACTCAATAGAAGGCAATAGAAGGCAATTTGTAAGTGACAGTTTAGCTTTAATATCGCTAAACGATTTAAGGATTGGAACATTGGTCTACATTTGTTGTAAGGCCTGGACAGAGGAAATCGATCAATCTATATGGAATAAAGCCTATGTCTATTGATCATTTCGTGCTGAAATTACGGAAAGGAGTAACCTATACTTTCACTCAGGGTACACCTGATTCGACCAATGTTACATTACAAACATGAATTGTGGGAGAATTGTGGCCCATATCGTCGGCCGCGTCACATAGTGACGTATTCGACATTTTATTTATTCGGCATTTTAAAGCATTCGCCGCGTCACATAGTGACGTATTTGTGCGACGTATTTTGCAGTTCACGGTAGAATTAGTATTTTGTCGTTTTCACATAATGACGTATTTTCGCAAACGCGTCAGATAACGACATATTAGCGCGTCGTATTTGTTATTTACATGCTGGAATTGCTATTTTTTTTGTTTTCACATAGTGACGTATTTTATTTAACATCTTTTCGCATATCTAAATAAATTAGAAACTGATTAGTTAAATATATTTTGAAATTTAACTTATTTCGGCTCTTTTTTCACTAGGTTTTAATTAAAATATGTTTTAATTAACAGTATGGGGAAAAATTAAAATCGCAAAATCTTTTCTCGAAATGCGTATTTTGCAAATACGTCAATATGTGACGGGGCCGACGATATAATCTTATATAAGAGCCTGCACAAAATGTTTTGAAGGTTTCCAGGCAAGTTTGGCCTGCTTATTTCAAATCTCTATGATGTTACTTTGGCATCCTTTAGCATTTTGAGATAATGAAGGGGATGGATTAACAAAATGTAAATGTTTCATACGGGGTTAAAATGTGTAAAATATGTTTATATGGTCATACGGATTAAAACCAAGCATAGTTTGCTGTGACTTTTGGTGGTTTTGCCAATGAAGACCTAATAGTACGTTGACGGTGATGACATAAAAAAATTAAGTCACACAGTTCAACTTTCTCGGGTCGCTCATCATTACAAGAGGGGGCTGCTCAGCTGGGTCAAGAGGCGCCCAATCATAAGCAAAAGCTGCGAAGGTTGGTCAAGTAAAATATGGACAATTTTTTCTGCTGTCATTTTTACAATTGCTACATATAGACCCTAACAAAAGCTGAACCGGACAGGATCAATACAATAGGACATATTTATGATGTGTTGCTAGTGCCGCGTGGATTTTGAAACGAGCGAACAAACAATAGCATCTTGAAGGCGATTCAGCCTAAAACCGTTCAAGCTCGTGATCTGATTTGTTTCAAGTTGTTCTAATGATCATGTTACAACATGAAATAGATATAATGAAATACATATATTTGTTTTACAAAATACATAACATTTATTTTACATTACTGTCGAACAGCATAGAACATTTTAACCCATTTTGAGAAGAATCTTTGCATCCTAAAAAAATAAACCAGGATGATCTTTAACCACTTTAACACTTAAGCGCCTAAGGTGTTTTCACTCACGTTGGTGCCTAAGTGGGAGGGGGGTCCATGGGTTCCATGGACCCCCCTAAGGAAACTACTTTCCCAGTTGATTTTTAAATGAAACTTACACCACACAAATCATTCATTAGGTAACCAGGAGTAAAAAAGTCAATTGGGTCACATGCGTGTGGTGCCTCCTTTCCAAGATATTTGGGAAAATAGGCTAAAGGTCATTTGTTTATTCAAGAAAGGTCACCCTTTGCCATACCCAGATTTCTTTGTAAAAAAAATATCAAACAATTTATATAATGATACTGATTCAAAATATGCTTTTTTATTTTGCATAGGGTTGGTTCCCTTTCATAGGGAGGGGTATAATGTCCCTCTCCCCATAGGGAATTTTTACCCCCTCCAGTTATAACAATAAGAAGATGCCGAAAGTGTTAAAGCATTTCATATTTGGAATCAGTATCATTAAATATTTATTTTAAATATTTTACAAAGAAATTTGGGTATTGCAAAGGGTGACCTTTCTTGAATAAACAAATGACCTTTAGCCCATTTCCCCAAATATCTTGGAAAGGAGGCACCACACGCATGTGACCCAATTGACTGTTTTACTCCTGGTTGCCTAAGGAATAATTTGAGCTAGTTACATTAGATTTAGAGCAGTTCGAACGTTTGACCCCATAGTAACTTTACCCCTCTCCTGGGGCCACACGCAGCAGCGGGTCTCCGGCAGACATTCATATTTGCAAAAGTTATATTTTTCTCTGAATTTTCCCGTGTTTAGATATTGGTATCTCGTTCGTTTGATCAAAACCTTCTGGGCTGCTGCTCTACTAGGTCCTCCTCTTTCCATTGATACCAAAATGAGTACCAACATGCCTAGCATTAGGTCACAATGACGTCATAAAGTTGGCATGTCTGCAAAACTGTCAATTTCCATAGGCACACAGTGTAGAATAGTGACAATATCAATTTTTCGCCAAAAGGGTAGGAATGTTCTATTTTCATGCGGTTTTTTGGCTCTACTTGATAGGAATGACTAGTTTTATATAATGAGAGCATTTTAGTGTTATAATAGTGCTTTAAGTCGCTAAAATTCAGAACTATCAATTTTCACCATATATTCAGTATTTTCAGAATTTCAACATATCGTCGTTGGGCAGGAAAAATCTCATATGTGCATTTGACCTCTAAGAGCAAAACCTCATATGTGCATTTTCGGTAACACTGACAAAACGGCCTGTTTGGTGATATTGTAGTTTTTTTTGCAAAGTATCGCAAAATTCTTAAAATAGATCTTACGTACTTCTTTAAACATCACCTCATCATTTCCACCAACTTGATTTGACCAGACACTGAACAATAGGTTGATTAGTCCATGTTACCGAAAATGCACATATGAGGTTTTGCATTTGACCTTTCAAATTACACATGATGTTTTTCCTGCCCAGCGACGATATGACGTCATAGTGACGTCATAATGGGGATGTTGGTACTTATTTTGATGCCAATGGAAAGAAGAAACTCTAAGCTATCCTGTGGTACCAAATTTACAGGAGTTTTGTTACAAGAAATGGCTCAGGTCGACGAGGGTTAATCGGCGTCTCCACTTTTGTAGTCAGTCGCCAACACAATTTGTGCAATGTTGCTGTTAAGACTGCAAGTCAGCGACTAATGTCTGAAGTCGCTGATTTAACATGACCAGTTGGCCTGCATCTTCTCTCCCGCTTGGAGCAGACTCACTGTCGAGCACTTTCCAACCACACACAACCACTCATATCATGATGCACGCCAATTCATAGGCTACCGCTTCCAAACCGCTCATACTATGCCAATCTTCCCGATTAAAAAAAAAAAAAAAACACGCCAAAATTTGTTAGGCTGCGAGAAGTAATCGTGGCGGGTTTTCGAATTTCCTACGAGCTCCCGACCACACAAGACTACAGAAAACTGAACAGGGCAGTCCCAGACCTTGTCAAAACTACACAGGAAAAGAGATAAACTGCTCATGATTTCCGAAATAATGCCAATCAGCACCAGACTTGAGCAATCTGTAAGGGGTTTTCTAGCATGAAATCGACCATGTGACTGAGCCTTCAGGACCAGATGAACATGTATATATGTATGAAACATATTGAAATACATGTATCCCTTTCCCTATCTCAAAATGCTAAGGATAACAAAGTTGCATCACCGATATTTGGAATTATGTATTAGATAACACCTGAAGTAAATAAGCCGAATACGCCATCTTTATGTAATAAGATTATGAAAATCTCCTCCTGTCACTTCTGTCGTGCACGGCCGAAAATCAAAGCCTGCCTTTCCGTATAACGATTACGATAGCAGTTAAGTTCAAAACATTTTTTTTCTATTTTACTTGTTTTTCCAATATTATACAAATTTAGAAAAAAATCGTATCATCAAAAAATGTCTTCCTGTCACTTAAATATGCATTACTAAACAAAGCATTTCCCATTACCAGAATGTCAATTTGGATTATAATGTATGCAAAGCACAACAACTTATCCATTCAATTTTTGATCCTGACACCTATTCTTTCACAAGAAACTTCAAACTTTAATTCATTTTTGTCAAAAGAGTTGGTATCGATTACATGGAACATTTCTTTGGCAAATATAATAACTTCAAAAAAGGCAATTCCTACTAACCATTCCCGTTCAATAATTTGGATCTACCTAAGCCTCGCTAATATTAAATCTGTTTCTCACGTTATATGGGCAAGATGATCGGAAAAATAAAATATGATGCAATTTCGTGATCATAAAGCGTACATAGTTTTATAAAGGTATAGTTGAAAGTACAGAATCTGCCCACTTGGGCATATTCCCACTTATTGTCAAAACTGAAAATAATCACATCCATCACGACTGCTGCTCCATTTTAACTAATCAATCCATTTAGTACTTGTTTGAATATTGCATGTACTGTAGATGATTATTTCACTGTCTTCATAACCCTGGAAAAGCGTAATGAAGGAAAAGGATGGCCGATATTTATCCAAGATAGCGAATTTCCAACGAGAGTGATAACTTTACACTGAATTTGTAAAGGAAAACGTGATTTTGATGAATAATATTTCAGATCAACTGTCCAAAAATATCTGAAAGTCATACGTGTTTCTTTTTTGGGGGGAGGGGGGGGGGTTGTATTTATGTTTTGTGTTTCTTCTTAGTGCTCGCGCGCGCGTGTGTGTGTGTGTGTGCGTGCGTGTGTAAAAGCATAATCATAAATTCGCCATAAATTCTCCTCTATTACATGTATTATCTTTGACTAAATCAATTACAGGAATGTTATCTCAATCAATTCCGTATACATTTTGATCATATAGAGTCCCAGTCTCCCTCTCTTGCACGTTTTATGTTCCACATTGGCAGTGTAAAATAGGACGAGTCGATTAAATGCACCCGTTAGTATTTTATGATTATTCAGAAAGGGTCCCTTTTTATTTTGCCCATATTGTAGATTGTAGATACAAATATTTGATTGTGAGTCAAAAAGAGCAACCAAATTGAGCAATTGTTCCTGGAAAACCCTCGGTGCTATTCAATTCTTTTCTTCCTGTAGTACATTTCCTGTTTTGTTAGTTCTCATGGAATAAGGCTTTAAAATAGCTTCGCGCGTTACAGTTGCTGAAGTACCCGATGTGAAAGACCGAACAAGTTTCACGCTAGAGTATAGTTGGGTCATTTGGGACAATTCCGTAACCGTGAAGAGCAGAGCATCATTTCTCAGTGGATTTGTCTTCTATGAAGGTTAATGAACCAATTTAGCGGGGGTGCTCCTCGAGAAAGCGTGGGCGGAATCCAGGAGGGGGAAAATTCATAATACAGGGGGTCAAAAATGAGAAATGCTTGGATTGCTGTAAAAAGGTAAACAAAGTGTTCCCCTTGTTACAAGGATTAAAAAGGTATAGTTTGTACTACCTACAAGGTATGGTGTCCGAGTTATTAAGATTCAAAATTCGTCAAATGTCAAAGGTCATCACCAAATGTTAAATCCTTAATATTGCACCGATTTCTTTAAAAATGGTCACAAATTATTAAAACTTTCCACAGGGATTGCAACAAAAAGTAGTTGACACTCTCATTTGTATTTGTTTATTGAGATAAATGACAAACAAGGTCAACCCCATTGACCTCTATTGATCTCCGAATTTTAAAAATATGTTATACGGTGCAAAATATTTTTGTTGCAGTCTCTTAGAAAAGATGAACAATTTGAACCCATTTCTGAAGAAATCGGAGCAATTTTTAAGATTTAACCTTTTGTGATGACCTTTGACATTTGACGATTTTTGTGTTATGTCTCCATAACCATAAGTTGTAAGTAGTACAAACTATACATTTTTTTTTTTAATCCTTGTAATAAGACGAACACTTTGGTTACCTTTTTACAGCAGTCCAAGCATTTTTCATTTTTGACCCCTACTTGATGTATTAACCATTTAACCTTCGCAAAATGGGTTTTAGTGATCCCACCAAAATTATATTGTTTCCCCCGTTTTCCCTCCCTCTCGAATTTTGAAAATGTCTGGTTCCATCACTTAAAGACTATAAAATGACATCACTTAAAGACTATAAAATGACACTAGAAAAAACAATGAAATGAAATATATAGGAATGTATATTATACGGTGAAAAAAAAATGTTAAGAAGTTGATCAAATGCATTACATAAATAACCTTGGTGCCTTTGCAGAGATGAAGTGATATACCATGACATTCGGATGGGCAGTTTACATCTAGTATGGAGATCTCCCCACTACAGAGTCTAATAGCAATGTGTTTGGGAACCTCTTGTTTACCTCGAGGATAGCTTAACAGCTTTATTTTGAAGTTAACTTAGTAAGTTTATGGAACTTTTTTTAATTCACAAAGTTCTAAACAACCATCAATTTGGCTTTCTTCCGAAGTCTTCCACTGCGGATGCCCTCCTCATAGCCATTAATGGTTGGTATGAGCATCTTGAAAGTCGGAAAAATATGGCTGTAGCCTTAATCGACCTAAGTAAGGCCTTTGAAGAAAAAAAAAACCCATGGCCCTCTTTTCCGTAAACTTCATTTTCCTGGGATCACCAGTTTCTCTACTTTGTGGTTCAATCTACCTTTCAGGCAGAACACAGGTATGTTTCATTCATGGATTTCTCTTATCCTGGTATCTGTTCGTTCTGGTGTTCCCCAGGGCTCTGTATTGGGCCGTAACTCTTTCTTTATCTATATCAATGACCGTTCCCATTCTTCATTTATAGAACAATAGCTATGGTTTTGGGATCGGTGCTCTATCTACGTCGAATTTGAACGCGGGTGTGGCAGGAGATATGGTTAGCCGGTCTCACCAGTTACGAGAACACATGGTGAAACAAAAGGCCAATCGATTCAGTTGACTATTAACGTAAAATTAGTTTCACGCTTTATTCCGTTGTTGTCTATGGAGCCCGGACTGTGGTTCCTGCCGGACCATAATATAATTTCACACCCGGCCGAATATACCAATATGTATTGCTGAGAAGGGGCGTATTTGAAGCTATGCTACGTGTAACTGATGTGGATACGTTTAATTTAATTGAATATTACAGTCATTGTAGTGAAAGATGTGTATTGTAGTACACGTTTCATTGCTTCGTTCAGCCCATGGTACGGCCGAAAAAGTTAGGCCTCATGTGCGTGTATTGGAGTGCCCTTGTCAATTTGGATATGGAAGCTCCCTGGGGTAAGTCATGTCTAGAATAGGAGGTGCGTGTCCACTAACTCTCGGTCGTGAATTTGTGAACTTAGGCTTCATTTTCTCGCTGTGAATTTTGGGATGTCGTCACATGTCACATGCGTGGCATGACGATACGCGCGGGTCAGGAATCATCATTTTAATTTAATGTTCAAATTAATCTGTATGTCGTGAATTACATGAATTAAGAGTGACACTTTTGACTGGTCATTTGCGTAACCCCCTGGTTTTTGTATGTAATTGTTATTTGATAAAAGCATTATACCGTTGACAAAATTTAGAGTGTATACCCTGCCTTTACCCCTGTGGGTGCTTGTTTCTTATTTAAAAGGGGCTGGTACATGTTGTGACCCCACTTTATCTGCTCCCCGTTGAATTCAGCAACCTGACGGAATAAAGTACAGTATTCCCCGCACTTTATCCGTCAAGGCTGCTGAATTAATTGGAGCAGACCAAAGTGGGGTCACAAACTGTACCAACCAATTGAAAAAGAACGTTTAAATGTCGTTGATATGCAGTTTGTGAGCTGAGAATTACAAGGTTCAATCTGACATTTTGGAGTTTGCGATCCTTGAAATGGATTTATAATTTGTATTGGTTTTCAAAATGTAAATTTGTTTAAAGGAACCCACTTCCGGTATTTTTAAATTTGAAATTGTACCATATCCCCCCCCCAAAAGGGTCAATAGGAACATTTCTAATTCTCAACATCGCAAATTTCATTAATTGGGAATCGGTAGGCATAAAAAAGAGGAGGGGTAGTCACCACCCCCTCCTTCGGTAGTCAAGGGTGTAATACTGTCGTTGAATGAAGTGCATTAGTATGTTGATGTAAATGATGGATTAGTTTTACAAGTTAACTTGTCACATACATGCCACAAAGGAACAAGTGTGACACAGGATTTAATGGATTGCAACATATCCCATTTCGTCTCTAGCAGATTAAAGCTGGATACAAGTCCAAACAGTGGTTTCGGTCATTTAGAGGACCAATTCCATAAACAGTTTCGAACAAAGTTCTTTTACTGTTTAATCATGACATCGTATTATTAAAGATCTCGTATGTTGATTGACCCGACCGATATGCATTACATTGTATCCTTCGTTACGTAAATTATTTCACAAGACGACTCTGAAGGTCTAATGTGGCCGGATTTACATGTTTATTCAGGTAATATCTCTATAAAAGCGACCGTAAAAATTTCGTTTTAATAACTGGAAGCTGGGTCCTCACAACCTTTTAAACGGCCTTTTTTACAGTTATTTACACGTTGAGAGTCCTAGCTGCTGTCTGTTAAAACATCTTAGAATGGAGGGCATGCATGTTAACACTTATAAGCCACGTCCAACCAGAGAAGATGAGAAAGAAGGAGATGGCTAGATTTTGAAATCCGATTACCAGGAATAAACTCTATCACTGTTTTGCTTAAAACAATTGGAAATGCTACACTTAATGAAGGGGATGATTATAAAAGGAAATAGAAACGCCAATTTACACTTGGCCCTAAAATTCAGGTTAAATTGAAAATGATTGCATATTGAAAAGGAGTACTCAAATTAAATTGCCAGGGAAAAACCTGTACTTTAAAATTAGGGAATTCTTCGGTTTTGTCAAGGAAATTACATCATCTTACTTTAATCTCATAGTTGAATTGAAACTAAAACGTGACTTGAGAAATCCTTAAATATATGTATTTTGTGCAGTTAGATGTTGACCACATAATTTTCAACTTTATTATGATATATTACTAAAGCAAAATATCATTCCAGTGTAAACATATATGCTAATTGAAAGCCACGAAGAGAGTTTAATTTGATTAATAGCATATTTGTCTAACAATTTGTGGTGATATCCTGATATCATGTTATCATCTAAGTGTCACCGCAAAAATTAATCATTGCAAATTATGTATATACCAAAACAAGTACTGTAGTAAGAAATTCAGTAAGGTGCTTTAGATAGATATGCTATTGGTATAAGGAGAGGAATGGTAACATGAGACTTTCAAAAGATATGTTATTAAGAAAGGTCAAACTTGTTACTTAGCTGCTATCGGCATACCACTGTTTTCACTATAAACTCTAATTTAGTTATGATCCATTTAAAACCGATGATTTGCGCGTTATTTGGTTTTCCTTGTTCAAAACTCTTAGTTCTATTAGCTTAAGAAATGTATTTGTAATGTAGCGAAAGTTTTAATATCATGGAATACAGCCGGCTCAATTGCTGATTATACAAACAACAGACACATTATCTATGTTGTTGTAAGGTAATTGAAGTTACAGATATGCTGAAGAAATGGTTTCCCGGCTGATGCCATTTGACTTAGGTTAACTTATATTGATTCCTATTTCGGAATTGAAAAAAATAGTATGTATTAGGAACCGGCTTCAAAACTCACCCACATTCATACGGCCGTAAACATCGGTATTTAAAAACAATTCCTTCTCCTTTGCCACCGTTGTGATTAGAGCTCCAATGAGTATAAGTCCGTGATGGCAATTTAATAATAAACTTTATATAATTTTGGTAATACAGAAAAATATAATATATAACAAAAGGCACGAAAACGATGAGGAGTGAATGGGTATCATAACACGATTCCGTATTAATATGATTACATCATTTTATAGTGAGAGAGAGAGAGAGAAAGAGGGGGAGCAAGAGAGGGTTGGGAAATAGTATTCGCTGACAAACACTTGGGTATCTTATTTAATTAGATTACCCCAAAAATAGTGGCAATTGTTGCGGATATAGACCATGTCACAACGGACAGCGTACTCAAGCTACAGGCCGGGTAGGTTGATAAACAGCAACAAATGTATTTACCTGGAGCACAAAATCTTCAAAAGCCCAAAACAATACCAATTTTTTATAGGGAAGGTGAATCGTATATCGCGTATCATCATCATCATCATCATAATCCCTCATCATCATTCATAATCATCATCATCATCATCATCATCTTCATATCATCATCGTCATCGTCATCGCAACAGGATAACTGCACTCTCTAATTACAATGAATTGAACTTTTCTAAAATAGAAGTCGAACTCTAATGAAAGATGTGGAAACGTGTTCCTTCCAGAGTTTTCGCTGTTAAAAGCGAGTATTGTAGGGTTATATGTTTCAAAATAATACCCTTTAAGATACCACTTTATTTGACTAACATAGAACTACCTTATAATTATTTCGAGGAGTCATTTGCGTATTTGGCCGCCGTGCATGTACAATACGTAAAACCCACATATCTTAACTGTATTAAAAAAAAAATGTTATTGTTAAAAATTCTGACTCTACCCATCACCGTATCGTCATCGTCGTAGTCGTAGTTGTCGTCGGAAGGGACCTTCGTACCTAAAGTTAATGTGTGCAGGTAATAGACCCGTTGTGATCACTATAGTTTTTCGATGGAAAAGCGAGAGAAATCCATAATCACACTGCGCGCGCATTATATAATTCGACCGTATAATAGGGACTTGATTTCGCATATACCGTAAGTTCCCAAAAAAGTCGACACAATAGACGCATTGATAACTTTAATTTATTTGAATCTTAAGTTATTATGAGCTTGATAATGTACAAATGTTTGTCTTCATCTGGCGTTATTATCGCTAAATAATTGACTGTTTTTTGATTGCGCTTCTTTTGCAAATGCATGCATGTCCGACAAAGATTTTCCTATGTTGAGGAAAGTAAGTCATTCGTGGGTCATGATGTGGCATACAATGCGAGAATCGTGTATTCATTTGGAATGCCGATTTTCCAATTCGCAATCAATGGAAAAAAAAAGAAAAAAAGCGTTAGTATGCACGTTACACGCATCCGATATGGCATCTGCCTACTGTAATGATTTCAACGCTGCTTGATAGTGGTCGTGAAAAAGCATGTTCGAAAACTCATATATCTCGAACGAATACGATGTGTAATATTAACGATCCGCAAGATGTTCAGAAAGTTGTTCGCCACTTTTTAACACTAGAACCAGAATGTTTTGAAGGTGTACATTTCAATAATTTGAAAAGGTTTACAAAGTAAAGGTTGAGTGTAGTCATACTGTAAAAATGAAGTGTTGATTAGAAGGTATTTGTCAGGCCAAATCATTACAATCGAAATATACTCTTTTTAAATTAGACATTCTTACCTCCCCCCCCCCCCCCCCCATCTAACAAAAGGGAGGGGGTGCGTTACCTTACCACCCCTCCACCTTCAGGTTTTTTTGTCCACGGCTTGCTAAGACCCCCTTTTGTTGGTGCCAAATTAATGTCATTGTCCTTGACATGTTCCGCTCCTTTTAATCAAAAACAAAACATACCCAACGGGTATAGGGGTACGTGGGTAGGTGGCGGTAGATACAGGGTGATCCCAAGGAGGGATCCACCCCCCCCCCTTCGGCAAGAGAAGTACCCAACTTCCTAACCAAAACAGGAACATCACAGACACTTGATTTTGGTACCAACAGATAGATATGGTCCTCCTTTTCCATTGCCAACCAGAATGAGTACCAACATGCTAGCATTACGTCACAATGACGTAATAAATTTCGCATGTACAGCAAAACTGCCAGTTCCATAGACAACCACAGTGAAAAATTCATTTTTTTTTGCCAACAAGTTAGGAAAAATCAGATTTGCCAGCGTTTTGACTTCTAACTTGATGGAAAATGGACTAGTTTACATATAATGACAGCCATTTAGAGCTATAATAAGTGTTTGACGTCGCTAAATTGCGAAAATACTAATTTTCCCACCTATATTCAGTATTTTCGACTTTCTCAACATTATGACGTCATGGTGACGTCATAATGGAGATGTTAGTACTTATTTTGGTACCAATAGAAAGAAGAAACTCTACGCTATCATTTGGTACCAAATTTACAGGAATCGGGGTTTCATACACGAAATCACAGGGAGGGTGGTAACCACCCCCCTCCCCCCGTTGTAGAAGTGTGTAGATAGTAAAGTACGGCGTACTCATAGTCTGGCTACAAAGGTAAAGAATAGAGCACCAATCAGTGAATCTTCACGCAACATTGAGGTTACGCTTTTCCGTTATCGTTATGGAGCCCCGGCCGTGGCTCCGCCGTATATATCTGCTTTCACACCGGGTCTTATGTCCAGTTAAATTTCAAATTGAACAATGAGTTTTAGGTCATTTACATAAGCACATGGAACTGTCCGGTTTTGTTGATGTTCACAATTACCATTGCCTGTACTCTTCTGTCTACTGAGTATAAGGAGAGAGAGAGAGAGAGTGCGGAAGAGGGTGGGACACACCATCGTATATGATAAGGATAAGGACTAGCCTAGTGCATTCGACAGGATAATCGCAATTGACCGTATGGGTCAGTGCAGGCCGCACGAGAGCTGCTGGCACTGACCCATACGGTTCAGTGCAATTATCCTGTCAAATGCACTGAGGCGTGGTCGTTATCCGTCATATTACTTTGAGAAAAACAATAGATCAAATCATTAAATAACATTATTTAAGAACGTAATTTATCAAATTTGAGGTAGTTTTTAATAAAATTAAAAAAACACTTCTATTACTCCAACATGTCCAGAGTTATAATCGATAAATAGTGCCAAAAAGATCGTGACGCAATTCATTGTTGATTAGTTTGTTTTTTAAAATGATCTGGAATTGCGAGAAAAATCAACTCTCTAAGACGCTTAGTGGCTAATCTTTCTCGCACCTCCTGGCAGTTTCAAAACAAACCCATTAGTGATGAAACGCGTCAATGAAAATGAAAGAACGATAGACTTTTTCGCACTGCCTTACTTTTTTTCCAACAAACCCATCAGTGCGATGTGCAAATATCAATGGCATAGGAATTTTCCCTTTTCTACCAATTCAATGGCCCACTGTGTTAATGTTAAAGACCAACGCAGACAGGTATGTACAAACATGACTGGTTTCTGCATTGAAAACGATTTTTTTTTAATTTTGGGTTTCTTGAATTACACTTAATTCTCATGGGCCAACTATATATAGCAAACATGAATATTCCATTTCTCTACTTGCGTGCAGTGATTGTCATAACATTTGACGGCAGTCTTGTACGCACGCGTCATTGTATGCCATCTTTGTGCGCGAGGGTAAAAACGCCGTCGCTTAAGCCCGGCGCGTGCGGTTTAATGGGTGGACCATCAATTTCTCGCGCTGACGTCACGGAACAGAGGTAGGGAAGTTCGTATAGCAGCTAAAACTTCGAAAGGACTTCTTATTGAACAAATTATCACATAAGGAAATTTTATATTTAAGATCAATATTAAGGTCAAACGTATCGTCTTTGAGAGTTACAAAAAAGCTTGTTCTCGTTAATTAAGATATACGGCGTTTCGGAAGAAAACAGTACAAAATCACATTATTGGGAATGGCCTGCGGCATGGTGAATTAAACTAATACTAAAGGTTTAAACGAGAAACCAATATTTTTTTCAACACAATTAATTTAAGTTAGCTGACCCATAGAGTGTAGATTCCTAAGTTCGTAGAGGGTATTATATACCGATGCGGATGTTACTTGTAGTGAGCAGTACGTCGATATAAAATGATGACGGTATTCAGTAGTAACAGGAGTTGTGACTTGTGGTGCCCGCGGTATTCTCTGATGACCCGTGCATTATCTGATGACCCGGCATTATCTGACGAGGCCCCGTGATTCGTGAAAAATAATGCACGCTGAAAACATAGATAATCTAACACGAGAAGATAATTTGAAGATAATACTTCTTTAAGTTCTCAAGGATTACTTTTTCGAGTTTATATTTACTAGTCTAATGATGAAAGCATATGTTTTACTGAAATTCTTTGATAACAACCGTGTATAAAACATTACTAGAGTGCCGCTTTAAAACACAGACAGAATTATCACTTGGAAACCTCCGGACAGCCTCTCTGGGGGGGTGGGTGGGGGGGGGTGTTGTGTAAATTGATTTTTGCCGCCGTAACTTTTTTTCTCTATGACAGTGTGCGGATTTGTAGTTCGCAATTAACCAGGCTGTCCTGTTTAATTCCACTTTCTGTCACCAAGGATTCGTGCGGTGAAGATAGAAATCCATAATGAAAAGTACTCGCGGTGGCATTCAATCGCGCACAGCTCATCTCCCCGAATTTGAATATCATGGAGTAAGATCAGAGGCAATCAGGCCTGTACATAGGGAGGGAACGGAAAGAGTAATCTAAGTGCAGTTTTCTTTGTCGTATTTAGTATTCATGATAAACATCGTACTTTGGCGAACTAAGGCTGCCGCCGGGAAGGTGGAAATATTATGATGAGATTAAGATTGTATAATGGTGTAATTATATATCAATTGCAAGTGGTTATTACCTCAGTGTATAGCCCTTTAATTTCCGATGTTGACGCCAAGTATCTATCCCAATAACCCTGGCCCGCCAATTCATTGGTATCCGTCAATATGGGGTGAGTGCGCTGTGTGTGTGTTGTGTGTTGAGTGTTGTGTATGCGTGGTGCCCCTTTTGTTGATTGGTGTGTGGTGGTGTTATCGCACATGGTATGGTTAATAAGTAATGATGAATGCATCTAAAGAGCTGATCAATGAAGCAAAAATGTCAATAGCAAAAGTGATGATGATTGTTTTAAGTGCAACTTAAGGTATAATACGACTGTGTAGCAAATGACATTTTCAACAGTAAAAATACGGAGAAATGGTTAAATATTATTAGATATATGTTTGGGGAATATATTTCTTGCGTTTTTATATAACGCATATTTCAGGTCAAATGTCCACTTTTGTTAGAGTATGGTGAATTCAAAATGTAAAAAGAGGAACCGAATATGTCCCAATAGTCATGAATTATCCACTATGTGTGTAACACAATATTCAAATAGGTAAATCAAATGTCCACAGGGAGGGTCAAATATCGCCACCGAAAAAAAAACGGCCACTAGGGAAATCAAATGTTACATAGTGATTCAAAATAGTGTGGGTGGGTTTAATGTCAATGAAACAGTTCCGTAGGATTTTGGTGCTTAAGTTGATTTTCTTTGTGTGTTTCATTCAATAGGGACCAGACATCAAAATGATGGGGTTGCAAATTTTTCGGATGTTTCCCCCTTCCTCAAGGGGAGAAAACGGTAATATAGGGAAAAATTTAAATCGCGTCAAATTGTGTTTTAAGGTATATTAACATGTTAGTCTCCTTCTAAGGATAGAAAAAGTATATATTTGCCTAGGTTCCGACACTTTAGATTTGTTAAAGCGCTATAGCCCCGTAATGGTCAAAGGTCATCCTGGGGTAAAACTTAACCAATGCTCAGCTTTTTGGGTGTGCATGAAAGTCGGTGATTAAGTTGTTTGTATGTCTAACATGATCAAAAAATGTATGATTTCTACAGAGTGTGAAATTTGTTGGTTGGGCTTAATTACATAGCATAAATGATGCAGGGTCTACATGGACTATGGGGGTCACCAGAATTTTCCCTGGCTGTCGCAATGATGATATCACCAAAACAGTTAAAATGCATTTCGGTTCAAGTTGACACAAGGATCATTTGGACACCACTTTCAACAAATGAAGCATTTACCCAGGGTGGACCTTGACCATTATGCGGCTTATACCGCTTATTAAAGGTTGGAAAACCTAGGCCAAATATATATACTTATTTTAAACCTTCTGAGGAGAGGACCGCATTAGTATAATTAAAACACAATTGACTTGCTTTTAAATTTTTACCCTGTACTAACCATCCCCCCTGCAGGAGGGTGGTGGCATCAGTCCGAAATTTGCCCCCATCATTTTCTGACAGATGCCCAGTGCATTCGTGAAAACTAATGCACGCTGAAAACAATAGATAATCTAAACACGAGAAGTATATTTGAAGATAATACTTCTTTAAGTTCTCAAGGATCTTGTTTTTCGAGTTTATATTTACTAGTCTAATGATGAAAGCATATTGTTTTAACTGAAATTCTTTGATAACAACCGTGTATAAAACATTACTTAGAGTCCGCTTTACACACTACAAGAATTATCACTTGGCCCCTCCGCACTCCTCTCTGGGTTGTTTAAATTGATTTTTGGCCGCTAACTTTTTTTCTCTATGGACAATGTGCCGTTTTGTAGTTCGCAATTAACCAGGCTCCCCTGTTTAATTCCACTTTCTGTCACCAAGGATTCGTGCGGTGAAGATAGAAATCCATAATAAAGTATCGCATGTTGACATTTCAATCGGCGCACCGCTCAATCTCCTCCCCGATTTGAAATCAGGAGTAAGATTCAGAGCAATCAGGCTGTACATAGGAACGGAAAGAGTATCAAAGTGCATATTTTTCTTTGTCGTATTTTCGTCTTCCTGATAAACATCCGTACTTTGGGGCGACACGGCTGCCGAAGGTTGGACAATATTATGATGAGATCAGATGTAGTAAAATGGTGTACTTCTATAATAATTTGCAATTGGTTTTTACCTCAGTGTACTACCCTTTAATTTTCCGATGTTGACGCCAATTATTATCCAATCAACCTGCCCCGCCACTTCAATTGGGTATCCGTCAATATGGGTGGTGCGCTGTTTGTGTGTATGTGTGTGGAGTGTGTGTAGCGTGTGTGCCCCTTTGGTTGATTGGTGTGTGTGTGGTTGTGTTTATCGCACATGTATGGTTAATAAGTAATGATGAATGCATCTCAAGAGCTATCATGAAGCAAAACTTTCATCAATAGCAAAGTGGCTGATGATTTTGTTAAGTGCAACTTCAGGTAATCGACTGTGTAGAAATGACATTTTCAACTCAGTAAAAAATACGTTGAAATGGTAAATATTATTAGAATATATTTTTGGAATATTTTCTGCGTTTTATATAACGCATATTTCAGGTCAATGTCCCTTTTTATAGTAAGATTTCAAAGTCCAAAATGAGACCTAAAATGGCCCAATAGTATTGAATTATCCACTATGTGTAACCCAATATCAAATGGTAAATCAAATGTCCACAGGGTAGGTCAAATATCCGCACCGAAAAAAAACGGCACTAGGAAATCAAAATGTGTACATAGGTTTTCAAATGTGTGGGGTTGGTTGTCCACTGAAACATTCCCCCCGTTTAAGGATTTTGGTGCGAGCAGTTGATTTTTTTCTGTTTTTCATTCATAGGGACCAAAAGAGACAGTCGAAAATGATGGGGTGCAATTTTTCTGACTGTTTCCCCCTTCCTCAAGGGAGAAAACGTTACTACTATCGGGAAAATTTAATCGAGTCAAATTGTTGTTTAATGTCCATTAACATGTTCGTCTCCGTATACGGATTAGAAAAAGTATATATTTGCCGAGGTTTCCGACCTTTAGGTAAAGCGCTATACCCCGTATGGTTCAAGGTCATCCTGGTGTAAAACTTGACCAATGCTCAGATTTTTTTTTTTGTTGAAAGTGGTGATCAGTTGTTTGTATTGTCTCACATGATCCAAAAAGGTATTTTTACGTGTGTGACATTTCGTTGGCTAGTACATACCAAATGTACAAGGGTCTACATGGCCTTATGGGTCACCAGAATTTTCCCCTGGATGTCGCAATTGTGATATCACCAAAAACCGTTTAAAATGCATTTTCTGGTTTCTGTATGCCACAAGGAATCATTTGACACGACACTTTCAACAACATCGAAGCATTTACCCCCAGGGGTGACCTTGAACCATTATGGGGCTATACCGCTTTATCTAAAGGTTGGAACCTAGCAATCATATACTTATTTTAAACCTTATGAGGAAGGAACGCATGAGTATACATTAAAACACAATTTGATACTTGAATTTAAATTTTCCCTGTACTAACCTTTCCTCCCCCCTTGCAGGAGTGGGCATCAGTCGACAGAAAAAAAATGTGAGAATGACGCACCATCATTTTTTTTGTACCACTTTACAATAAGTTCCCCATACTGATATATCTCTGCCGAGAGGTGCGCCAACGGCTAAGTCCCACTGCATAAGCCAAGGTGCCGAACTGATCCACGAGAGCGGTTTTATGTTTGCAAACAAATGCGACGGTCGCGGTGGGGTATGCGTCCGAGCTGAAACAATTCTCTTATCGCGGATTCCGAGAGGAGATGACGTTGGGGGGTACACCAGCCACAAAGACAGGAATGACACCGCGGTGGAGATGTGTCAGGTCAACGCGTCGGTAGAGCGATTCCTCCTGCAGCCTCGGTAGTGAACAGCAGAGAATTTGGAATCTGATGGAGGTGTTCTTTACCGGACAATTTCAAGATTAGCAGAGAGTGGCTGCATAAGACTGATAGGGGTATCGTTCGATTTAGATATCCGACAGACATAACTGGTTAGGGTGTGTTGTAGTAATTGCAGCCTCTGCTGTGGTATATGATGAGATATGAAAGGTGTCACATTAGATTCTGTAGTCTGGGAAGTTGTGGGCAACTGGAGCGAGGCCTGAAACCTATGTTAAGGGGAAAGACGTGGTACGATGAATGGTGAAATGAACCCAGTTCATGTCGTGCGGGGACGGAAGTATGGTTCTTGTTGGACGTTGGGATAATGAGGAAAAAATAGGCAACCAACCTACGACAACCCGTCGCCGTGGGACCAGGGGGGATGTTATTCGAATACCGTGGGTTAAATGCGGGGAGAGTTAGATACGATGGGGGGGGGACTAGTGGAGAAAAGGAGACAGGGATGAAAGGAAAGATGCGAAAAGGGAAAAGTTTAGAAAGAAGTGAAAGAGGGGGATGGGGGGACCTCGTAGGAGAGAAAGTACAGCGACTAGTCGAGCTTTCCCTGTTGACTTAGGGTGTGGTTGGTTAATGCAAGCTAAGTGAAGATGCAACTGCTTCAGGATTATGTGACCAATAAGTGAGTGATCGAATGATGCGAGAAGTTGGTAGGGAGAAGTATGGGGAAAGGACAGGTACCAATAAAGAATAGATCGGGTGAGGAGGAGATAACGCACCGCGTGCAGGAGCCTCGAGTACCTGACGCTAATACGACAAGGTATATGTCTCCAAGGGAGGGAGTAGAGCGAAGGGTGGGAAGTTGGAGGTAAAATTGGAACGCCTCTTAAAGGAGATAAAAGGAAAGATGATGGTGCAATCGGGAGAGGAGATGAGAAAAAAGGGGGTAGCGGTCTGCTTGGGCCTAGACCTTAGGAGGTGCAATAGTGGGGTAGATAATGTGGGTGAATGACGAAGGGATGGTTACAGGCCTTGTGGGTCACTATTCTGCAAAAGAGAGGCGAGAAGTAGAGAGTCATAGGGTAAAAAAAGCCAAAGGGGGATGAAGACGTTGTGAGACCGCCAGTGAGACGGGGGAGGGACGGTTACCACACAAGTGCAGGACATGAGAATTCGCGAATGACGGGAGTAAAAACCGTTCATGGGATCCCGGAACGATGGGAAATAGTACTGTCCGACGCGTAGTGTAAAGAGAGGACGCTGACCCTAGATAGAACACCAGGTATCGGATCGTCTGAAGGGATTCTTCTTTTGACCTTGAACGGTCGCAAGCGACCGTGCTTGGGGCAGCTTCGTAGGAATCCATTAAGAAGCTACGGTGTGGAAAAGAGGTCGAATCAGGATACTAGCGTACAGAACATGGCCGGGCGCGTTCCCTCTGTTTAGCTATCGTTTATTGTTTATAGGCCTGGAGAGGGCAGATGAGAGCTAGGGGGAAATGCGTATTGGTGGCCACGAGACGAGGTGGGGTCGAATCTCGGGTCCTACTGCGGTGAGAGAGATAACTAAAAGAAGCTCTCCACAGTGGGGGTAAGCGGGAAGGTGGGCCACGCGAAGACCCACGGAACAGAGGAGGGCAGCACGGGGCTATGGAGGGATGGATGAGTGGGGTGATTAATTTCTTTGTCAAGAACTGAGACACGGGGTACCCTGGCGGGATACATGTAGGGAAGAAGCAGTCGCTCGGCAATGGGATCACCTCTCCCTCGCTCGGCCGGAGGGACTGGTGAGGCTCCATTCTCTAAGAGGCGCCGGGGGTAGAATGAAGTGAATAGTACGATGGAGGAAGCGGGAGCCACAATGGAACATAGAGGTTGGCGCGGTTGCGTACCCACCCATGAGTCTACCTGGAGTAAACTCTTAGTCGCTAGGATTTTATATTGTATTCTAAATATGCGAGTTCTAATTATATATGATGACATTCAGTTAATATGGTTTGGAAACAAGATGATTTCTTGGCGGTCAGTTTATTTTGTGGGGTAATCGCCATAATACGCCCGATTGTTGTTGGTGAAGAGAATTGGCCAGATAAATGAGAGCTGTTATGGAGAAGAGATGGGAGGGGAGCTGGCCGGGTGAAGGTAGAGAGTTGCTAGGGGTTGAGGGAGAGGAGGGAGTAGGTTTTTCAGACGTTGGTTTCTCCCCTGCTCACTCTGCATGATCTTGTAGGCAAAGTCAGGGCCAAGTGTGGACACTAATGTGGGGGGTGGGTGATGTTGAGTAGATTCATTCATGGGAGGATTAGGTATTCTAGTCCATTGATTGAGAGGTGATAGCTGCCTTAGGTGCACACTTGTTAGATATTTTTTTTGAGCACACGCCGTCATTTCTCCTTCCCGTAAGGGAGATAGGGATAAAGGAAGGGAGGCATAAAGATAGTTAGTAGACGACTGGGGAAATGAGGTCCAGTTACATCAGGCTTGCCGATCTCTGCATCCGGCCGTACTGGCGTATCTTGTTATCGAGCTTCATGCATCGCACCCTCTCTTTGGTTAGAAGGTTTAAAGCACTTCTATCGTTGGAGGTGGACAGCTCGGTTGAAAGCAAGATAAAAGCAGGAATGAATTTGGAGAGAAGTAAAACAAGGGCAGAGACTTGTCCTAAATTCACTTTACTATTAACCTAAAAGACCTCCGGATTGTAACGCGTGACGCGGCGCAGCTCGTGCGGGTCGTGGGAGAAGTTACTGTGAGTCGGGCGTTCATAGTGTTGGGGGAGTTCCCTGGTTATTGTGGTTAGTGGGTCTTCTTTGCTAAACAATTTTAATATGTGGTTCGACTGGAAGTTAAAAATAAGTAATACGGTCGGACGAGTGGGGGTGGGTGAGGCCCCCGAACTTTACGACTCTCCAAGCTCTAGTGATGCGAGATTGGCGGAACCAGAGTAGGGTGTGGTATCTATCCTGGCTTTGAACCCGTTTATCAGGCCTGCCGAAAACGAAAGATCACAGCCTGAACATCACCCTCCTACGCTCCCGCGTGGAATGGCCTATCAGGCTTCGGGGTCGAAATGACAGAGGTAAAGCGGAAAGGGATGAAGGGTGAAGTAAAATAATATGGGGAGGGAATCTACTGAGGTAGGGGACGGCTGGGAGAGATAGATTACAACCCTGCTGCCGCGACGCTCGAGCTGGATGCGCGCGAGACTATGTTGGGGGTCCCCCCGAAGCGATGTATATGATTGCATCCACTCGCGACAACTCCGGAGCCTCTACATGAACGCCATCTAGGTCATATCGTACAATTAAGGGGATCAGCGATATCTGAGAGGATAGTTACCGTTGGATACCCTCTTGCGAGCACACCCAGGATTTCTTTGTGCCCCGTCCCGCCCCCTCCCATGTAAGGATGGCGAGAAGGTCACCGCTGCGGAGACGTAGGAGAGGTGGGTAGGTGGCATCGTTTTTTAGTGTACTGCCCCTGACCTACGTCAGGACTTAAATACTTCTCTAGAGGGAGACTCGGCGAGTTTAAGTCTCTGCGACCTGTAGGATGTCATGCTCGTATAAGGAGAGGGGAGATAGAATGCGGGTATCGCCCTCAGTATTGAGTCTGGAGCCGGCTGCCGTACATTGAACCCTATAGAGGTATTTTGCCTAACGTTGTTGTTTAAGTTGCAGTAAACTTCGAGAAGGATTGCCCGTGTGGGAGGTATCCCTGTTTGTTTGCATATGCCTTACCTTTGGTAAGTGTTGCTTGGTAAACGTTTGATTGTATTCTTGTAAATTTACATTTTTGTGCTGTATATTAGAAGCCAGTGCCATCAGCTCCACGTATTTCCCTGATTTTTTTAAAGTCTTTCATTAAAAAGTTCATTAACAAGTAAATAAATAAATAAATACAACGTCAATATTGTAATTATAAATGACAAAAAAGATGCCCATATTGTTAGTTTTTCCCCGCTTGTGCCAAAATTTAGTGATCATAATGTGATTAATGTCCTTTACATAATGTTGAAAACAATTGTGAAAATGCAAGTGCGCTTTCCTACAAATTAATTTTGTGGTGAAAAGTGTTACATTTGTGGTAAGGCAATTTGGAATAATAACAATATATGATCCTTGGGATGACTTCCCCTCCCCACCCCTTCAGATTTTCCCCGCTTTCTAAAACTAACCTTACTAAACTTTCCGTTTTGGTGCAGAATTCTTACATGTATTTGTCAATTGACATTTCCGCTCCTTTTCATCCAAAAACAAGCATCTCACCGGGGTACTAGGTAAGATTACAGGGTGATCCACAGTGAAGGGATGGGGGTCAACCAGCCCCTTTCAAAAGGAAAGAACCAACATGCCTAGAATAATGACATGAATAAATCAAAAGCAAAGACGTTAATGTTGGTACCAATAGATAAACTAATGGGTCCTCTTCCTTCCCTTGATACCAAATGAGTACACATGCCTAGCATTACGTCCCAATGACGTCAAAAGTTTCCTGTCAGCAAAACTGTCAATTACCAATAACACGTATGGGAATAGGGGAAACTCATTTTCCCCTAAACAAGTTAGGAAAATCGATTTTCAGGGGGGTTTTGACTCTATTTTGGGAAATTACTAATTTTATATAATAGAGCATTTTGTGCTATAATAACGTTTTGAGTCGCTAAATTGCGAAATCTCAATTTCTCACCCTATATGTAGTATTTTCATCCATACTTTTCCTCAATCAGATGACGTCATAATTGGGGATGTTTTGTACTTTATTTTGATACAGGGATAGAAAACTCTAACCTATCCTGTGGTACCATATTTATAGCAATCGGGATGTTCAGTAACGAAAATCACAGGGGTTGTTACAAAACATGGCTCAGGTAGACGAGGTTAATGGATATTGATAGTTACTATTACATAGATTCCAAAGTTGGTATAATTCATTGTACAACAGTCACTGAAATTACATTCATAGTCATTTACTCACTGAACCCATGACTGAAAGATTAACGTAATGTCCGCGATTGGTATGATTAATATTGCAATAAAATCCCAATAGTTTGGATGCAAATAATAGCCCTTCAATCTTCTAATACAACCAGTTCATTCCCACAGGTATAATTGGGGATGCCCAGGGTCTCTTTATAGAGCTAACACTTCCTCGTCTCTTTTGAAAACATTTTATTATTATTATTTTACTCACTTCATTTTATTAATACCCCGTGATTTCATCAGGCCAGATATATCATTGGACATCCTACCCAGTTTTGCAAAATGCTTAGATTTTTAGGCCCAAAGTTTTGAAATTTTTCGACCACAATTCCATTGAACGTGGTTACAAAGGTTCAATTGCCCTGTAGCACGGCCCTAAACTTATTTGTTTTGTTCATGTTATTCAAGGTAGATTTTATTAGCAAAATAAACAAATGAGGAGGTGCCGTAGAACATCAAATTTTTACTCTTGAGGAGCACTTAGTATGTAATGTCAAAGAGGTTTTGTTTGTTTTTATGGCAATTGCAAGTCAGTGTTCATCAATGGCCCCCCCCATTTACCCAAATAAAAGCCCCCACCACCCCTTCCCCAAATTAGCCCCCCCCACCCCAACTCTCTGTCACTGAAATGTTGCGAATTATTATAATGCACACTTATTGCAAACCGCATTGGTGCAATTTTCAAATTTTGATATTTTTGCACAGTTTACGTGGTGATCTGTCTAAAACTATACCTGCGAACTAGAATGCTAAAAATGGCAATTTAGCATTAAATAGGCGATTTTTGTAATAAGAATTTGGATCCCAGATTGGCCTTACGGCAGAGCTGGAAAGAGCTACGTTTATGTCCAATCCATGAGAAATAGGGCCCCCGATCGAGAAATACTTCTAACTTTTGATTTGCCTGAACCAATAAAACAACTAATGGATAAGCGTAGACACATAAATGACGCTATTTCCCAGCTATTTCACAATGGAAGCCTTTTCCAGCACCCGTTGAATTATTATCCGGGATCCCGAGATAATTTATTCTAATTATAAAATTCCTTCGTTTGTGAGACGCAGACATTTTCGAACTTAACCATTCGCACCGGGATAGTTTACTATCCAGTTACCAATGCAACCGTTTAAAAAATTTCGAATTTTTTTGGAAAATTGGGGGCCTCTTCAAAAAAATTGTAATAATATTGCTTTACAACATCCACTATAAACTCGTAAAGCCCTGTTTGGAAGCTACATGATAGGAATCTCGTTCCATCAGGGGTTGGCTCAACCAAGCCGCCGGTTGACCGGCTTTTTTCTGGCGGATGTTGACCCATGTTTTACTTTTTTACAACAGTAGTACCCGGTTACCACCGGAAAGATCCGTGTGCGACCAACAACAGCCAGATTTCTTCTTGCGTATGAGGCATGCCGCTAAACAGCTGTAAGCGTTTGGAGCGCCACCTCACTGTTGATGGTTTGGGGTTTGAGAAATCTGTGTCCACCGGTTGACGAAAGGTAGGGCACTCATTGAGGAATGTGATCCGCAGTCTATGACGGAGAACCAAAATTGGCAGGCTGGAGAGGGCCGCAGCCCCCATCGGTGCATGTTGCTATTGAAGCTACCGACTCCTGTGTGCGCATCCTGTTGAATAAGGTTACCAATTCCTTGCGGTTGGACGCTTGCTGTCCAGTGGAAGTTCTGTCTTAATGTAATAGAGAGTTGACCTGGTCTGGGGTATCTAGCCACAGGCGTATCCATGTCTGTAGATTTGAATGGGGAGCGGAGAGTTTAGCAGCGTGTCGGCAGAAAGGTGGCGAGAGCGCAATCGCTGTCCTACCCGAGTTGGTGTGATTCTTTTGACAGGTTTATGCACAGTTTGCTTGGTTTGTCCACAGGGGCCTTATTCCTAAGTTTTGTGCGTGTGATGTTCTCTCAGGAGTGCTGCGGTGCATGCCTTTAAAGCACTGGTAGATTAGATGGAGTAGGAGGTCCTCGTTGAGTACTGTGTCCAGCTTCTTTGTGTGGAGCTGTTGCAACCATGGCTTGGGGCGGCATATTCAGCAGTGCGTAGACCAGAGCCAAGGCAGTGGTGCGTAGGGGTTGTTGGGGGCTGGGCACCCATGAAGCTCCTCAGTCGGCACCGGAGGTTATTCCCTCGAAGATACCTTGGCGCATACGGACGCGAGGTGGCCTGACGGTAGTAAGCTGCCGGTCAAGCTTCATACAGTAGTTGGTGTAGGGATTGTATGGCAGAGGCGCTCCCTTGAGGTTGATTTGAAGCTGGCGATGAGCCTCTTGGTGTTGAGGGGGAAGGCAGTAGCGGTGGTCTAGGCTTTCAACTCAGCTTCAGTCTCCAGGTCTTGAGATCTGCTGCAGTAGGGCCATGTCTGTAGTAGTGTGCTTTCTACTTTGTCAATTGCTGGTCCGAGTGAGGGGGCAATACATCGCCGTCGGCGTAGCCATATTATCTAGATGTTGTTTGAGGTAAATCGCTGATAACCGTTGAACAGCATAGGAGCCAGTACAGATTCTTGTGGTACTCCGTTCCACAGATGACGCAGACGACTACTCTGCCCATCCACAATGGTCTTGAGAATAAAGCAACGGTTTGCAAGCATGTTACAGATGAATTTTACAAGGTGAATATCCGGGATGGTCCTGAAAAACTTGAGTGTCTCAGGCTCTGGTGCCACAATGTGTCCGTATGCTGCAGTAAGGTCCACCAGGATGACGCCTGCCTTACGGGCGTCTTTTCAAAGCTTCCCCAATCTCATTTGTGAGTTTCACAATATGATGACAGTGCTCCGGCCCACGGCGAAATCCTGCTGTTCGTTCAGGCCAGATGGGTTCGAGACCGAGCTCAAGCCGGGCCATGATCCTCCCGCTCAAGAGTTTGAAGGAGGACACACCGTAGTGATATTTGGGCGGTTTAGTTCTTAGGGTTGTCGACAGGCTTGTTGGTTTGGGGAGTGCGGTGATAGTACTCTCTTCCGATCTTGGGCAAGGACTGGTTTGGAGAACGCAATATGTGTAGAACTCCGGGAGCCAATCTAGACATCGTGGGTCGCATTGCATCAGAACTCTGCTGGTATGGTTATCAGGGCCCTGGGCCTTTCCACTCTTGAGTTGCCTGATAGCTGGGGTAAGCTCATCTAGTGAGGAGATGTTGAAAGTGACCCGTCCACGCCGGGGGCTCGACGAAGTTTGGTGATCTTTCTTTTTTGACAGAGCGAGTGTGATCCTTGCCAATGTCTTGAAACGACCATTTGAGCCGTGTAGTTGCTCAGCAATTGAGTTGGCATTCCACTGGACATTTCGATGGTTTGGAAATTCTGCCGATGAGGCGGTTTATGCTTCCAGGGCCTTTCTGCTTTGAGTGGGTGAAGTCGATTCCTTGGCCCGTCTCCTCCCAGCGCTCAACGGCGTTTCCTGTCAAGCAGTTTGTCCCCGATCTTAGGCCTTGGATGAACTTCTTCCCCGGGGTTCAGAATTCAGGAAATCATTTCAAGAGTATCACATTCTCAGCCCAGGATGGGATATATATATATAATAACGTTGATGTTGTGATAGGTAATAAGTAGATTAGGTTGTGGGTATTTATAAGAGTCGGGATGTTGGATTGGTAAAGTAAATATCGCTTCGGTACCATTTGGCGAAACCGATATGCCAGATGAGAAATACAAAGTCACTCTACCAATTCAGGAGACGTGCGAGTTCCCTACGACATGGCCTTGTAATACTCAAAGGTGTGGAATTCTTCATGTTCAAACATTCTTTTAAAGACCTATGAATGAACCCCAATTGCTTCTTTAATCATTAATGGTCGATTTTCACACCCCCAACAACTACAAAATTCTAAAGAGAGAAGCTTGCAACATAATCGTGGTGTCCGAACGGAAAATGGCTTTATTCCTACGTTGATTAAAATAACACTTTAACCAACGCGAACGTTGTGTTTTAACCTTTGGCCCTTAAATACAGTGTCGTTTACCTTTGCCCAGAGACATTTTTCTACATTATCTTACTGGCAGAAAACCTTCACAGACTGAATTGTGTTCACCTTGCTGCCATGTCCAATACATAGAGAACCTATTTACTCTAATATGGTATTTAACACTTATTCCTCTCCCCCCGGCCCTTTTCATGGCAGAACTACGTTAACTCGAAATTTTTACTTTTTGAGATAAAGTTATTTCTGGGCAAATTTGTGGGCGCTACTTTCATTTCACAAATTCCTTATTGCCACGAAAGCTTCTTTCGGAGACAGCACATCCTAACTCGATGCTTTTTACCATTCTGACGGTATTTTTTCGGCAAAACCAAACTGCCGTTCTCTTACTTACTGTCATTTTCTTTCAATCGCCCGCCGCCTTATTATTTCAATGGACTACGTATCAGAGATAGTTAGTTTTTGTCATAAAAACTTTCTTTGAGTGCTGGTCTTTTGCTATGATACAAATTAGGGACTACAT
Source organism: Ophioderma brevispina (assembly GCA_023653785.1). Classification (NCBI taxonomy): domain Eukaryota; kingdom Metazoa; phylum Echinodermata; class Ophiuroidea; order Amphilepidida; family Ophiodermatidae; genus Ophioderma; species Ophioderma brevispina. Next base: position 55,426 of record JAMKCH010081816.1, read on the forward strand.
ATGATAAGATCAAACTAAAAAATCGTAAGATCAAGCTAAAATGTTGTAACAACACACTCAAAGAAGTATTTTTCTTGTGTAAAGTATATTTTTTGGTGTTCATCCATTGAATATGCTGCGTATTTTGCCATAACTGCCGTTTTTTCCAAATTTATATGGCAAAACTACAATAATCATTGTGACACATTGTGTTGTAATTCTAAATTAGTTTAATCATTAACCCTCAAATTAATTGGATCTAATTGAATAATAATGAATGATAAATATAGTAAATGTATTCAATTCAGTCATCAGCTAATTTTTAATGGTTAAGAAAATGCAAACGGGCAAACTTTAAGGGTAAATATCTCGAAAGGAGGCCCGATTTTTGAGATACGTATTTTGCCATAAAAGGGCCGCCCCCCCCCCCACGGAACCACGTTCCCGACAGAAATTGTGCACGAATATCACCACAAAAAGGTCGCAAGAAACCAACAATCAGCACTAAAATGAAATTTATTATTTGGGCTGCAAACAATTGATTGTCACTTCTCAACCCAGCCAAAATTGTGCAAAGAAGACCGGAATTTCCAATGCGCCCTGTAACTTACATCAAAGTTTAAGAATTTTATTTATGTCTGATATCATACTCTTAGAAGAACTCCAATCCCATATATTTTTGAACCAAAACTTACACGGTTTTAGACATCCAGTCCTTTTTTGTACCTTCGAATTAGTTTTCTGCACAATAACGCTCTTCACTTCTCCAAGAGTTTTGTAACGTACGGTTTTTAAATGGTTTGTTTTCAGCACATCAAGGTTAATTATTTTTAGTGTTAGTAATATTTGGTTACTTACATGTGTTGTGCACATAGAGCAGCAAAAATGCTATGGTGTTCGGTTTTTTGTTTTTGTTTTTGTTTTTCCTTTGTTTTTTTTTGTTTTTTTTGGTTTTGGGAGGGGGTTTGTTGTTCCCCCCTTTTTTTAATATTCTCGACGACCTTCCAGTAGTGCCCAAGGGGGGGGGGGGGGGTCCACGGGACCTCACTAATTAACTCATTAAACGACTATTGAGCGAATTTATTTTTTTTGGTTATTGGAAAAGAGCGCGTTGTAAAAAAACATACAATTACCACATATTTTCACATAAAAAAACGCACCGCGTAAAGCGGCCCATCGTCGTAAACAAATGGTTGAGGGTCCTTGGATAACCTCCCCCCCCCCCCAACCCTTGCTCACTTACTCTCTCAAAACGAAAGAGTGAAACACCACTCTAAAAGGAGTGAAAGAATCAACTCAAAAAAGGAGCCAGCTGAGTGACGCATCTTTAAGAGTGAGATCCAATCTAAATAAAGACGGGAAAAAAATAACTCTAAGCAAAGAGTGACGTGATCACTCCTTTTTAGAGTGACCAGTCACTCTTTTAGAGCTGTGGGGGGAAAGCGTTGCAATAGGCCAATTCACTCTTTTGGAGTTGTGATTATTGTGAATTTGTTTGTTTGGTGAGTATATTGTCTGTGGAGTCATAATCATAGCATCGTGACATGAATGAATGGGTTGGTACATGCTGACCCCCACTTGCCGACACGACTCAGCTTACGATAATAAAAGTCACAGTATCACAGTGTTGTGATGTTTTTTCCCGTTATATCAACGGCGGGAGGACGAGAACAACAATTTACCGCACTTAGGTATATTGAAGAAACAGTACACACAATTACATGTGCGGAGCCTTGTCCGTCGCATAGAGTCCTTGTAAATTACACAGCCGAACACTTCTTTACAATTCTTCTCCTTCATTTCACATATTCAGAGACTGCAAATTTCTCTTTACAACCTCTCTCCTCGACTTCCGAAAACGACTGACTTTAAATTTGTACAAAAAATACAAGCTTTTATATGACCAATCAAGAGACTAGCATTTTACTGCATGCCTAACACACCACATCACATGTCGAGCATGTGCCTTTAGAAAAGCCTACCCTATAAAAGCCTTTCACAGAAAGCAGGTCAGTGCACAACAATAGCGTATTCTCAGCCACACCCACGATTTTAACTTCAATGGCACTACACATATTGTATGCATTGATAATATTGCAACATGAAGTTAAGAATATCAAAAAGTAACATTTATAGTTAATCCAAATTTTCAACAAATTTATGGCCCAAGGATAACCTATTTTTCACATTATATACACCTGAGAACATGAAATTGCCTCCCCCCCGATGAATTTGAAAAAGATGTGTCCGGTCTTTTAAATAACTGAAATAGCAGTGTAAGGGGCCTATAAATATCAATAACTATGAAAATAAATATTAAGAAATCTGGTATGTTAGTGCAAAATGGACAAGTCCATCA
>JAMKCH010081817.1:0-10196 GCA_023653785.1 Ophioderma brevispina
TATCTATATTATACATATATATATATATATATATATATTTCGAAGAATCAAATGTATATTGAATCCCAAATGGAAATTGGAAAATAACACCAAAAACTCCTGTTTTGTTTATTATGATACCGGATTAAGTATGTTCTTGCATTGAGCTGAACACTCACCTGGATAATAACTCCTGGGCTGCCCTAATTTGAGGGTTATATTGCCTTCGTTTTGTGTCCTGTAGTGGGACCGATAAAGTGGGAAATGAGAAAATGTAACGGCTGCATAAAGCGCACCCCTCCAATTTAACAGCTCATATATCTATACCTGGCTTGTTAAGCACCTGTATGGGATAACGGGGTATTTGAAGACGAACGCCTCTTATTAGTTGTGAGTTCCTATTTGACGATGTTAGGGGAATAGACTCATAAATTTCACTGTCAAGTTACCGGTGTAAAGTAATGTAGTCCGGCGTACTCACAGTGCAGGGAAATGGTGAACAATAGGGTTATCGATTCAGTTGACTCTTACGCACATTAAGTTTTTTCCACGCTTTATATATTCCGTTATCGTCTATGGAGACCCCGGACTGTGGCTCCACCATCTTGAAATACCGCTTAACCTGTATATCACCTTTCCTTATTTTATCACCCTCCAGCATTTACAACACGTGCGCTTGAAACGATTTAATAGAATCAAAAAACATATTTTTAAGTATGTCTTTTTTACATCTAAAAATCGTAAAATCTACCTCAAAGTAGACTTGGCGGCAGCACCTTTAAAGCAGTGATGAAAAACCATCCACCGTTAGACGAGTAAGCAGATACTATTCTGTTATAGTCAAATTAAGGCGACGAATCTTTAATATGTCAACCTTCGGTTGCTCAATTAGAGAATATTGTTGTTCCTTGCAATAATATATTTTCTCTTCTCCTCCAATACATAATAAATCAACCACCTTTCATCCGATACTCAACCCATTGGCCCTGACAAATAACAGACGTCCTCAAGTACATAGTCGTGCTGTATAATTTCACGCCTGTGGTAGATTCCAAGAAAGGAAGTTTTAATAACCTCTGAGGTCATCCATCTTTCTTACAGTATCTCTGATTGGCTCCTTACCGACGAGACAGTCATGATATAATCTCTGACTAAGCAATCACAATAGACCTTGCTAAATAATGTTACAAACTTTCAGCTCATCTTTGTTCTTACTTGTCCTCTGATTGGCTAAAGATCAATGATTAACTATGGTATAACATAAAATCAGCCGGTAGACTCCTGGGGCTAAAAGACAAGACTCACTTTAGAAACATTAATAGGGAAACTAATGTCATTAGCACAAAATTGCAACACCTGGTTCTAATTACATCAATTGGCACATGGAAGAAGAGATAGAAGAAGCCACCGACTTCCGCAATCCGATTTTAATCTGTTACCCATTCACCCGCACAAAAGAAAGGGTGCAACAGCGACCCTTTTGATCATAATCCCTCTGCCGAAATCGATTATCGGCGAATCAAGCATTACGAGAACTCTATGTCCTAACACGAAAAATGTAAACGTATATTGCATAATACTAGCGGCTGTTTAGCAGGGAGGTTTAGTCGTCATCTGGGCTTCAACCGATAAACACTACCCTAACTGCTAATCGATTGTTTGCTTTTAATGGCCCTGACATGTTTGCATATTTTAAATAATGTAATCCATTGATTTGTATCCAAACCTTCAACCGAATGTTTTTGATATATTGATTTGGTGGAACCCCTCGGCTACTTTCGACAACAAACCGTCACATATAATAAAATCGGTAATTGGTTTTCTGGTAGGTCAAGGTCCATGTCAAGAATACAACAAAATAGAGAACGAGTACAGGGTGGGGTATGGTAGTTTTTTCATATACCCTTATAGGGCCTAGTATGGTGAATGCTACAAAGAGTCAAAATAGTCCGATCCAGAATTGCTTTGTGTGAATTCAACATAAACACTAGGGGCAGTGGTCTCATTAATGTTTGTTCCGATTACGGATAAAAGGATAAGTGTAGTTACGCACATAAAACCCCTCGTCTCAATGTATAAGCATCCAAGTATGAACTTGAGTCCATCACTGCACTGAAAAACAAGACCATACATAACCATCACGGTATAATAAAACGGTTCAGAAAAAACGTAGGGCATGAAGGGTAACTAAGATCCATTTGCAGTAATAGAAACTAGATAACATACCTGTAAATTCTTCCCGGGGTGTTTGCAATTGTGAAAGTTGGCAACATTTATCGTACTTTGGAATCGTTTAATGCACAACTCCACAGACGAGAATTGTCGAATTCATCAAACAACTACCCTGTACTATAAGAAATTCCCGTTTTCAAAGGAGCACCAGCAACGTAAACGTAATACCCAGGGGGGATAGGCGGGTCCAGGAATAGTCCGTCGTTTTTACGGAAAAATGATAATTTATTAAAGGAACGCCTATTATGGAGCGAGAGTTATGTAAGATTGTCCTTTTTAGCTTGATCCATAACAAAAAAGGTTAAATGTGATTCGTTTAAACCAAATTGAGGTACAAACTGATCAATGTTTAATCTTAGAACTGACAGTTAGGTCTACCAAAAAACGTATTAATATCACCGAGCTTATTTATGGCATTGAATTTGTAATATGGTTTTTTCTTTAAATTTGGAAATGGTGTAGGTAGGATTTATTTTGGGGTGCATGGTGAAGAGGGTTAGGTGAATTTTAACAGCTCCGTGCTAAATGTAAAAGAGACATGAGGAGATTTCCAGGGAGAAGCGCCCCCAACTTTTTTCCCTCGAACCGCGGTTTTTAATTATTTGGAATGCTTACCATTGTATTAGATTACACCTGAAGTGAATAAGTAAGCCGAATCGCCGTCTTTATGTAATAAGATGAATGATTTAGTAGTTTCTGTCGTGCACGACAGAAAGTTCACAGCCATGGTTTTTTCTATGGGGAACGAATTACGATGGCAGGCAAGTTCAAACAAGTTTTGCGGTTTCTTTTGAACCTGTTTGTCTAAGAACCTTCGAAACGTTCTCCGGTAGGTGGTCTACAACCGACCTAGTACAATTTGAGAGAGATTCGTATCCTAAAAAAATCTCCTCCTGTCACTTTATACAAATCCTGCCCAATAGGCCTATAGGAGGGGGAATAGGAAATCACTTTAGATTTTTAAGGTTACTAACCATTGCTAATTTTAGTATCACAATTGAAATATGATTTTTTAACAGCCATTTTATTAGTTTACACGCCTACTTTCTTATGCTCTGAAAGTGGTCGCGGGAGGGTACTCCCCTGCCACTTCTCGGTAGCTACGTCACTGATTTTGGACTAATAGTCAGATTTGGAGGTATTTTGGTTCAGCATGGCCAAGACCGGCTTCATGATATGATAGCGAGTCGCTGTAACTGAAAATGATGGCGGGACTACGCCATCCTCCCGACTTATTTCCGGTTTCCCCTCCGCCCCATCCCTTTCATGCAGTTTTCTAAAAACAAAATCTTTTATTATATGTTGGTAACCACATCGAAATTGTACATAAGACAAAAATCTGGTTGTATTATGATACCGAGATAAGTAGGTTCATTGCTTGAGTGGAACACTCACATGGGTACTAAACTCCTGGCTAGCCTAATTTGGAGGTATAATGCCCTCGTTTGTGTCTGTAGTGGGACCGATAAAGTGGGAAATAATAAAAATGTAACGGCTGAAAATATACGGCACCCCATCACAATTTAACAGCTCCTATATTATCATGCCTTGTTAAGCACATGGATGGGATCAACGGGGTTATTTGAAGACGAACCTTTATATTGTTGAGTTCTGAATTGACGTTTTAGGAGAATAGAACACTCAGAGAATTTCACGTAAAGGTACGGGGTCAGAAGTTTGTTTTGTAGAAGTAATTATAGTTCGGCGTACTCATAGTCAGGAGCAATGGTGAACAATGGGCAATCGTCAGTTGACTCTTTACGCACATTAGTTTCACGCGTTATTCCGTTATCGCCTATGGAGCCCCGGACTGTGGCTCCAACATCTTGACAATAACGCTTAACCTGTATTCACATTTCCTTATTTCTCCCCCTCATGGTGATGCTACTCAACATGTTAGCAACACGCGTGCGCTTGAAACGAATTAATAGATAAAACAATAAGAATTTAAGTATGTCTTTTTAAATCTAATCAAAATCGTAAAATATACTCAAATCGGGCTGGGCGGGCCAGCACCTTACAGCAAAGCGATAAAACCCCGCCACGGTTAGACGAGCAGAGGTATATGTTATTTTAGTCAACTTAAGGCGACGAATCTTTAATGTCAACTTCGGTGCTCAATTAAGGAATATTGTGCTTGCAATATCATATTCTCCTCAATAACTAAAATACAATAACCCATTTCCATCCGTACTCCAACCAATTGTCCTGGCAACATAAGGGCAAGACGGCTAAATAAATCGTCCGTGATGTATAATTTCACGCCGTGGTAGATTCCAAGAAAGAAGTTTTAACCTCGTGAGGTCTACCATCTTTCTTACAGTTATCTCTGAGTGGCTCATTACACGATTGAAACATTTTAAATCTCTGCTAAGCAATCAACAATATACCTTTAAATATATATGTACAAACCTTTCAGCTCAGATTTTTTTAATGGTCTCTGATTGGACCTAAAAATCATGAGATTAACTATGTGTATAACAATAAAAATCAGCCGGTAGACCTCATGGGGCTAAAAGGGACAAGATCACTTTAGTTTAAACATTAATAGGGAAAACTAAAATGTCATAGCACTAAAATTGAACACGGTTCTATTACATCAATTGGCGCATGGAAGAAAGAGGATTAGACGGAAGCACATCGACTTCCCATCCGATTTTAATATGTTTATCATTCACCCGCACAAAAGAAAGGGATGCAACGAGACCCTTTGGATATAATCCCTCTGCCGCATCGATGATCGGGCATCAAGCATTACTGTAGAACTGAGTCCCGAAACGTAAAATGTGTAAACGTATATTGCATATCACTAAGCGGGACTGTTTCAACAGGAGGGTTAGTCGTCATTGGGCTTCAACCGAACCACTACCCTACATGCCTACTCGGATTGTGCTGTTAATGCCTGAAATGTTTTGGCATATTTTTAAATAATGTTAATCATTGAGTTGTATATCCAACCGTTCAACAGAACTGTTTTTTTTTTTGGATTATATGATTTGGTGTAACCATCTCTGCTCTTTCGACACCTTCACATAATAATACGCTCGGTATTGTTTTTTTCTGGTAAGGGTCAAGTCCATGTCAAGTAAGACAAACAAAATATAAGACGAACCGGTACTGGTAAGTTTCTATACCTTATAGGGCCTAGGTATGGTGAATGCTACAAGAGTCAAAATAGTCCGATCCAGAATTGCTTTGTGCTGAATTCAGATAAAACAACCGGGGCAGTAGGTTCAATAGTTGTCGATTACTGGAAAGGATAAGTGTAAGTTACCGCACCTTAAGAATACCTTGTCTCACGTATGAACTTGATCCATACTGCATGAAAACTATGGACCATAACACAAGCACGTTATAAACGTTCAGAAAAAAAACCATAGGTGCAATGAGAGGGGGAACTAAGATCGTGCAGTAATAGAAACTAGGGCTAACATCCCTGTAAATCTCCCGGGGTGTTGCAATTGTGAAGTTGCACATTTATCGTAACTTTGGGATGGTTTAATAACACCGTCACAGACAATAATTGTCGAATTCAAATACCTATACGATAGAAAGTCCCGTTTCCCAAGGAGGCACCGCAACGTAACGTAATTACCAGGGGGGGAGGGAGGCGGGCTGATAACCGTCGTTTTTACGGAAAAAGTAATCTTATTAAAGGAACTCCTATTATGGAGCGGGAGTATGTAAGGATTGTACTTTTTTAGCTTGATAAATAACAAAAGAGTTAAATGTGGTTCGTGTAAACCAAATGAGGGTAAAAACTGATAAATGGTTAATCTAGGAACTGAAAGTTAGCCTACCATAAAAAGTAGTTAATAGCACCAGCTATTTATGCACATTGCATTTGGTAATATGTTTCTTAAATTTGGAAATGTTTTTGTAGGTGGGATTTATTTGGGGGTGACATGGGGAAGAGGGTAGGTGACGATTTTACAGCTCGTGCTTAAATGTAAAGAGACATGAGGAGATTTCCGAAGAAGAGAAGCGCCCATTGTTTTCTCGAACCCAGGTTTGTTACGGATTTGGAGGATTACCAATGTTTAGATTAACCTGAAGTGGAATAAGCCGATACGCGTCTTTATGTAATAAGATGATGAGTTAGTAGTTTCTGTCGTGCACGACAGAAAGTCAAAGGATGGTTTTTCTATGGGAAACGATTACGATTGCAGGCAAGTTCAAAAACAAGTTTTGCGGTTTGCTTTTGCACCTGTTTTGTCTAATAAACCTTCGAAACGCTTCGGTAAGGTGGTCCATAAACGATCCAGTGAAATTGAGGGAGAGAAAATTCGTATCCTAAAAAAATCTCATCTCATTTATACCAATCCGACCAATAGGCCTATAGGGGGGGAAAGGTGAAACAATTTAGGATTTTTAAGGGGTTACTAACCATTGTAAGTTATATCAACCAAATGAAATATTAAATTTTTTTAACAGCCATTTTAGTTACGTTTACACGCACCTTTCTAATGCTCTGAAAGGTGTGGGAGGGGTCTCCCTGCCATCCTCGGTAGCTACGCCATTGATTTTGGACTAAATATTTCAGATTTGGAGGTATTTGGAATTCAGATTGGGCCAAAGAACGCTTCGTGATATGATAAGCGAGTCTCTGTAAACTGAAATGAGGCGGGACTACGCCATCTCCCGACTGTCCGCCCTCATCCTTTTCATCAGCTTTCTAAAAAACAAATCTTTTATTATATTTTGTAACCAGCGAATGTGATTGCATAAAATCTTTTTCAATGATGAGAATGTGGTGTGAAGGAATTAATACCGTATTGATATTGCGAGATTGTCTTACAAATTCAGATCAAAGAATTGTTAAAACTCGAAAATAATGATTTTAAAGAACCACCAGCGTACAAAGAACGTTTGATATTGGCAAGGTGTTTGTGTTGTGTCGCCAGGGGCCAAGGATGTCAGATTAAAGAAGTTGACTTTCCAAAACTTGTTTGCAAAAGTGGCTTCCGTATTTTCATGTGAGATAGTGCTTCTTTAATAAAGATTTTCCAGAAAAAAAAAAATGGACAGGTTCGCCGTTGTTGACGCCCAGTTTAAGTAACTGTCTGTATAAACTAAGTCCGTATCGTGACCTTTTAAAGTACATGGAAAGTATTCCAAGGCCTAAACTTTTTAAAGCCTTGAAAACTTCAAAAACAAAAACGCTTATAACAAAACTATTTGTTTGGTTATCCCTTTGCACAGTTGCAGTTAAGTATTTAACTAAAATACCTTCAGAAGATATTTAGCATACAGAAGTTTATTTAAATGGGTTACACTAAAAATATTAATTGTGGGACTATCCGAAAGTCATGAGAAAAACGATGTCGGAAAACAGTTTAACATGCTTTATAAATTGAAAATCTTCAAATCTATGTTCTTTTATTCACTTGGAAAAGATAATGGCCCTCTTGCCTTAACTTTATTGTTCTTATTACTTATTTTATTACCTGTAAAAGATACCGAAACATCGGGAGATTGCTAGCAGAAACGGGGAGAGCGGAGTTGCTCTGAACCCTCATTACAAACAATAATTACTAGTGCCCTAACGTCTTGTTACCAAATGAAGGAATATGAAGCTGCTAAAATGCATTTTCTTCAGACTTATTTGCCGCACCAATCTATTGCTCCAGGACTCTTTTTTCCTTGGGAGTCAAGTATACTTTTCTTGTATACCTTCCAGCTGGAACTTGCCTTGCACGTTTCCACTCTCAGAAATACACCTATAGTTTTATGTCACAGAAAACCAACCAACACTTTTGTAAGAAATCATACACATCGGGGCGTTTTTCTTCTTGTGAGTAACCTTAGACATGGGTTTTTTTTATGAGAAATCATTTTTTTTTTTTTTTAATTTCTAAAACATCAAACAAAGAAGTTTGATGACAGAATGAAAGATAAGGTGCAAAAAATGGGTTTTATAAGTATTTTTGCCAAGTAAAATCCTCTTAGAAGGGGTATAGCTTTTCTGCCCCCAAAAATTGAGACCGTTTTTTTCTGGAAATATATCTTATGATTTCGGTAATATTTAACGTAGGGAGGCCTACATCAAGACTCGCGCTCCTGTTTAACATCTAAAACACCCATAGAAAATTCCGATGATGAGTTAATGAGATAATTAGGTTGGGCTCCAGGACCAGAACCCCCCTACCCATGCATGGTCAGGGGAAAAATAAACTTAAACCCCGGGAACCACAAGACTTATTTTAATTATTTCAATTAAATTTTATAACAGATAAAAAATTCAGCCATATTTCTTCTATAGTATAATTTGGATCCTGGATTTGGACAATAACTAATTAGATTTAAACGTATTTCATTGTGCAAGCGCAGTAGTCGTTAAAATGGCATTCATTTTGACCAAAAATAAAATGTTCATTGTTCGCCCATCAAACATTTGAAAGCTCTTTTTTATTTGCGATTTAATTGACAAAGTATTGTTGTCTTAGGCAAAAAAAAGAAAGAAAAGAAAAAAAAACAAGTGATTGTTCCAGTAGGCCTCTCGCATTTTGATTTTGGAGCCATTTACGAAAATTACCGCGTTTTTAAAAAAAATTTGATTAGGAGAAATTTGCACTTTTTAACGTAAGTTACCTCAGAGATAGAAATTTCATTAAAAAATTGTAAATGATCCAAATCGATAATTCTTTTCTAAACTACTAAACTGACAAGTCCAATATGTTTGACAACTGTTTTTGTGACTTGTTCATTTGATTTATTTGAGCTATTTCTGGGGAAAATCCTTTAAAAAAATAAAAAATTTTTTAATTTTCGGTTTTTTTGTTTTTTTAAATTTGGTGTTGGCTTATGACCCTTCATATTGGTTGGTATGGTAAGTTAAAAAAAAAATATCTGCACTCTCTAAACCTTGGATCAGATGCCACTTTATACATTAGAAAAGAAATAAAAACAGAAGAGATCTAAAAAAAATGGTGCGACATTAATGTAGGTTGCCATAGCTTAGCCATCGCCGATAAAACAAAATATCAACGGGGTAGCAGAACACTTAAGACTAAACTGTTTTTTTTTCACGTGCTTCGTATAACAGAAAAAGTTCACATTCTATATCACTTATAAAAACGCCATTGCCTAGCTTATTGTTTTGTCTGAAATTAATTCTTTTCATAAAAAAGGAATTTATTCTTTTGAGTAATATAATGATTACTCTATTGAGCTGCTTAAATGCAGTTTTCTTTAGACTTATTTGCCGCACATATCTATTGCTCAAGGAATCTTTCCTTGGGAGTCAGTATATTTTTTCCTTGTTACTTCCAGAGGAAATTGCCCTTTGCCGTTTTCCACTATCAGAAATAACCTATAGTTTCTGTCACAGAAAAAACCAAGCCAAAATAAGAAATCATTACACATGGGGTCGTTTGTCTTCCTTGGTGAAACCTTAGACATGGGTTTTTTTATGAGAAATCATCAAGACATGTTTTAAATTTTTGAAACTGAACTCACTCAAAACCATTGCTTAACAGGAAAAAATTTTAAAAAATGGGTATAGTATTTATTACACGTCACATCCTTAGAATGGTTTAGTTTTTCTTGCCCCCCAAAAAATTGAGACACGTTTTTTCTGGAAATATTATCTTATGATGTCGGTATATTTTAACGTAGGGGGCCTACTCAAGACTCTAGCTTCCTGTTTTACTACATCTAAAAACCCCCATTAGAAAATCCGATGAGAGTAATGAGTAATTAGGTTTGGGCTCCAGGTCCAGAACCCCCCCCACCCACCAATGAATGGTCAGGGGAAAATAATAACTTAAAACACCGGGAACCACAAGACTATTTTGTACTTAGTTACACTAAATTTATAACAGATATAAAAAAAATGAGCATATTTCTTCTAACTATTTAATAATTTGGATCCTGGATTGGACAAATAACTAAATTAGTTTAAAAGTATTTCATTTGCAGGCGGCAGTTCGAAATGGCATTTGACAAAAATAAAATGTCAGTTTCCGCCATTCAAAAATTTGAAA
>JAMKCH010081819.1:0-16973 GCA_023653785.1 Ophioderma brevispina
ATTTGAGACACTTGGATACAATGCTCCTTGGGTATAGTGGTCCAACATGATGGTGACCTCATGTGACCTTGGTGACCCCTAAGTGGTCATATTTGAATTGCTTGGTGTATCCACATATGTTGATAGATTTTCCATGACTCTGGATACAATGGCCTTTGGACAGTGTCCCACATGTTGTGACCCTTATGTGACTAATTCCTATTCACAAACCGCAACGGCAGACGATACATGAGGTCTGTAAAGCAGTATTTTTTTAACTTCAGATCTGAATATTTTATACAGTATGCACCAGCCAGGCTCCAAAATACCCTAAGGCACCTAAGGCGATTTGCCCTTAGTTGCCCCTACCATTTGCCTTGGTGGGCCGGGTCTAAAAAATTTGCTATTCTTTACCATGTAATGCCTTGGTGCCCTTTTAATTGGGCAAAATGCCTTGCCCTCCCTAATCCTTAATTTTGGAGCCTGACCAGCTATTGCTTCCCATTCATCTTGTACTACGCAGCGCATGCTACACTCGGGTCAATTTAGCAATACCTTGCATACTTTTTCAGATACAGCCGCAGTTTCATAACGGTTGTAACATGTGTCAAATTTACAACCGTTAGCTTCCCCAGTAGACGCACTGTAGGAGTATTTTTCAAAACATTTATAAGGTATACATATAGTTCTTAACTTAACTCTTTACCATAGCAACATGGAACAAAATGTATATATCAAGAAGTATTCACAATAAGTTGATCATTTGGAATACAATGTTACATTTTAGGTCCCTTTACTGTGAACACGCCAAGTTTCTTTCCATAGCAACCTAAAATCTTAGTGTCTGCAGTGAGGCATATCTCTTCACAATACCTCCGCTTCCTTGGTCATTAAAATCTACTATGGTTATGGAGACGTTTTTCGTATTATGGAATGATTCAAAAGTATTAGGTGGGTTACCAGTCAAGCTATAATTTTTGTCCTAAGTCACATATGAAATAACCAGTAAAATGTTAAATATGAAGATAATTGAGGTCTGGCATTGTGAAGGATATAATAGCTTGCAGTTAATTACGGAGATGAAATCTGTTTTATTTTCCCCTTGACTTATTATATGTCCTACGTACGTGAAGAATGACCTACTTTTACCATTGGTTCCCAGAGATAGATGCGTTTTATTTATCCGAATTTACCAAGTTTCTTGTTATGATATCTGTATAGGTCATCCCTTGGAACATCCAAAACACAAAGTCATTAAGGTCCGTTAAGTGGTGGACGTGACGACAGAGGTCAATGACCTCTAAATTGGCCATGTTTTCCACCAAAATCGTTATTTTCGCGCTAGAGAGCACAGAATACACTCAATTTGGGCAAGTTTGGTATCATATTAAAGCTAACGGAAATTATCTATTCAGTGATAGCTAACACATTGAATTTCATGAAAGTATAAGTTGGTACTGGCCAAAAAGGATGTATTTTTACGACTTTTTCAATTTTTGCATCAACTTTGTCAACAATATGGTACCATAGGTACAAGAAGATGGCAATATGCTCCTCCATATTTTGCAGAAATAGCACTCTATATATGTGTCAATAAGATCCGGAAGATCGATTATTTACTTCCGTTTATTTTTTATTACGAATTTTAAAAGTATGTCACGTTGTCTTCTATTTCGCCCTTTATTCAAGTGTGGTTGTTTATATAGCCCAGTCCCTAAGCACAAAAAATAGCAGTATTGTTGCACTTTCCTAAAAAGCTGCACTTGGGTATGCTTATACATATTGAGGCCGAACCATTTCTGATCGAGTGCCAAAAATGTAGCGCCCCTATGGCCGAGCAGCGCCCTCTATGTTTTAACCCAATTAGAAATTATTAGTTCAAGAAGTTAAATGCAATAATTCCACTATTTGTTGACCAAAATAAGGTATAGAAAGATTTAAAATGATTCGCATATGTATAGAGCTATCGATTTAGGTTAAAACCAACATGGATGCCATCTAAGATTCAAATGGCCGCCCACGAAAATCTATACATTAAGCCTAATTGGTTAAATGATAAAAAAAACATCTAATTTTAAGGACAATCCAACACTGGTAATGCTGAGGAGTTCAGAAACGCAGTTCATGCATGCAGTTTGAACAGATAGCAGAAATCTCGAATATCAAAGAGGCCTCTGATTTCAAAATGGCCGCTAATGAACTATCATGCGGTAATTTTACCAATTATGAAATGACCTCTTGAAAGGTTGGTGATCACATTTCACCGCTTGGTCAAACAAAGTCCTGTACTAGAGTTTAAGCACTCTTAATTTATCAGTAATTTTTTTTAGATCAAAGTCAATATGCTGCATCTTAGATTTCCAAATGGCCACCAAGATTATCCATGTTAGGCCTAACTTCACTTTAGTATGAATCGGTCATTATTGAAATTGCTAACGACGCCTTTCGAAATGGAAAGGTATTAAAGAACACACATACTTGGTACTTGTCTAAAGATAATTCTTAACAAATGAGGGTGTCTCCTCGGAGGAAATCTCTGGGTCAGCATTTAAACATGTTTAAACCGTCAGTATTCACAAGGCAATGTCTTATGGACAAACAAAGGCACAACACTCGTGGTGTAGGAGAAATAAGCATCTCTGATATATCTGATGTTCTATTCTTATTATTATTTTCATTGAGAGCTATAAAATCCACAGATTAGAAGATATGAGCCCATGTGTATTGATATGCAAGTTACATTCTTTATTTGGAATTACCACGACGAACATACACTTGGTTATAATGATTTTGAGTATCTTAGTTGCACAGTGCAAACAGAATGGGACAATGAACAATGGCACAAGGTTGGCATGTCCTTACATAATGTTTTGCTCGTAGTAATTTATGAATAACACAAAGGTGTATGTTAGGATGTCTGTAGAGTCTATCCCTTGGGACAATCCAAAACATCCAAGTCTTAAGCCATAAGGGTGACCGCCGTGACGTCAAGGCAATGACCTCTAAATTTGCATGTTCTTCACCAAAATCGTTACTTTTTAGCGCAGAGGTCACAGACTAAACGCAATTTGGGCAAGTTTGGTATCATATTAAAGCTAACGAAATTATCTATTCAGTGATACTACCATCATTGAATTTCATGAACGTTAGTTGGTACTGTGGCCAAAAGGATGTATTTTAATGGACGTTTTTTCAATTTTTTTTGCATCAACTTGTAAGCATAATGTACATAGTACAATGAAGATGGCCAATATTGCTTCCTCCATATTGCGAAATAGCATCTATATATTGTTCACATACTATCCGGAAGATCGATTAGTTACTTCGTTTAAAAAACTAACTTGTTACACCTTTCGTTTTATTTTTTAGTTTTACGACATTTTAAAGTATGTTCACCCTTTGTCTTCTATTTTTTCGCCCTTTATTTCCCGTGGTGGTTTTGATAATAGCCCAGTCCCTACGCACAAAAAAGGGGCAGTATTGTGCACTTTTCCTAAAAGCATGAAACTAGGTATGCTTATACATATTTAGGCCCCGACACAATTTCTGATCAGAGTGCCCAAAAATTAGCGCCCCCCTATGGCCTACAAGCGCCCTCAAGTTTTTACCGCAATTATAATATTACTTGCAAAGGAGCATTAAATTCATAATTTCACTATTTGTTGACTCAAATAAAGTATAGAAATATTTAAAATGATGCAGAGGTATAGAGCGAATTGATTAGTTAAACCACATGGCGTGCCCATCTAGATTTCAAATGGCCGCCACTGAAAACTATACTTAAGCCTAATTGAGTTAAGAATGATCAAAAAACACTAATTTTTAAGGACATCCAACATGGTAATGCTGAGGAGTTCAGAAAACGCATTTATTGCATTGCAGTTTGTAAACAGATAGCAGTAATCTCGAATTTCAAGATGGCCTCTGATTTCAAAATGGCCGCTAATGACTATTATTTTCGAATTTTTACCCATTAATGAATGTACCTCTTGAAGGGTTTGTGATCAAATTTCACCGCGTTGGTCAAACAAAGTCCTTTACTATATTTTAAGCACTCTTAATTTATCAATAATTTTTTTTAGAAGATCAACAGTCAATCTTGCTGCTGCCATCTTAGATTTCCATGGCCACCACTGATTATCCATGTTAGGCCCTTACTTCACTTATATGAATTCATATTGACATGCTAACGACCTGTTTCGATGGAAAGTTATAAGAACACACTACTTGGTACTTGTTAAACGATAAGTTTAACTACAAATTGATGGATGTCCTCCTCGGGAAATCTCTGGGTCAACCTTGACAATCATGTTTAAACCGTCAGTATTCACAGCCTTGTGTTATGGACAAACAAGGGCAACCCACTCGTTTGTGTAGGGAAATTCATCACGAATATTATCTGAGTTTCTTCTTAGTATTATTTCATTGAACTATAAACTCCATCAGATTATAAGATAGGAGCCCCATGTTTATTGATATGCAAGTTACATTCTTTAATTTGGACTACCAAGACGAAGATAACTTTTGTTATAATGATTGATCTCTTAGGTGCAAAAGTGCAAACATAATGGGACAACGAACAATTGCACACAGGTTTTGGCAGTCCTTACATAACTGTTTTGCTAGTATTAATTTAAGATAACACAAAGGTGGTTATGTTAGTTTTGTGGGGCAATAATCCTGCAAAAACATTTCTGAAGAGTATGGAATCTGCCAAGCATATAGCACTTTTAATTCATTAAGTAAAATCTTGCTAAGGTTTTGGAAGTAATAGAATTAAATAAAAGGCGGTGAAACGATCACGCTCCGATTTTCATTAAAACCCTTACAACACTAATTATCGTCGTGCCCCGGACATATTATGCAATGTATGCTTACAATCTAAACGTATGGTGGTTTGGAGCAAGGTACCTATTGGTTGTGGAGATCTGGGACAATACATTTATATACGAAAGCTAAGAATTTAAGAAATCGATCAGTCTAGTTTATCGTTATGACGGCAATTCCTCAACGACAATATCAAGGGCCTGAAACGAGATAAAATCTGTCAATGGATATCGCCATTGCTTTTGATTATGATGCCATGTTCACAAAAACTGACAGGTACCTATGTAAAAAGTGACTGTTACTCCCTGAATTTGCATGTTAAGAAATCTACGGAATCAGACTTTAACATAGGCTTGTTTAATCCTTGTGAGGTTTTTAAATGTCACGCGCACTGCAAAATTATGAGCTGAGGAAATCGCTAGTGTGTACAAAAGCCCTATCCCGAAAATGTGCGTCTTGCGTGCTCTCTCCTCACACACTTTTGGCAGATGTCCTTTCCATATTTTGTAATGAAACAAATGTGTCAATTTTGGGGTCAAATCGGTCAAGCCTTGGGATAGCAAAAGCATAAATGTGATATAATACTGGACTCGATTAGGCCCAAATTAATTGGTCGGCTATGAGTTTCAAGAATTGTTGTGAGATGCATTCTAGCCAATTTTTAAAACTGCAAGCTAGACCAATTTAATCTGGCGTAAATCGTCTGATTTTATCATTAACATGTTTTGAATCGTATATCTTCACACACTTGGAATTTGGACCCTCCAGACTTGATAATTAACGAAACGGCCATAGAGACTGTGTAGATTAAGTGTCGACAACATTTGGGGATGTTTTTGGTTTTCATATCTCAAGTAACATTTACGTGCTTAATTTCACTGGGGTATAATGAACCAGTGAACTTTCTTCTGATATACCAAATCTCAATTTGCTGTGTAAATGTTATTTTCACCTATAAATCGAAAATAGGAAATAAAAGATACTGGTATGATTGTTTTGTTGTCAGCTTGAAGCTTTCTTGCCAATCCCTAAAACTCCCCTTCCCTACCAAGCAAGTGTTGAGTATTTGTTCGGCTAGATCGCACTGTAACAGCAAGTTTCATGGTTTCAACTTTGTTCCTTACGGTGGGTGAAAATGTGCCACCACTTTTGTTTCCAAGATTGTATCCATATCACAGAAAAGCAAAAATGCATATCTTTTTAGAAATGTCCAGAAAATTAACTTTTTGGTTTTTTAAAAAGTCAGCTTAAATTTTCAGCTAACGTTTGCAAAATAGACGTTTGACCTTAAGCTTGGTCTTTTTAGTACAGGGCTTCCAATACCAACTTTTGTTTTAAGGCAGATAATTCAATGATTCTGAATTTGGTGCTTTATGTGCATTTGGGCCCCAAGTTTGGTTTTGGTATAAATGTACCTCTTAGAATCGGAAGCAAATCATTGCTATAAAAACCATTTCTAAAAAAAACCCAAACAAAATACAAAATTGACAAATTTAAAAATCAAAATTAAAATGTAAAATTTAAAAAAATGTTGGTTCCACCTGAGTAAAATTAATGCTTATTTGAGAAGTTTGTTAAACTTTGCCAAGCCCCTTTATATACCACATCAACCCAAGAAAACGGTTGCCATGATACACTGTACCAATGGTCTAAAATGAGGCATGGTTTGTGAGACGTCCATAGAGTCATCTGTACTAACTATCCCTTCAGTATGAGGCTTTCCATTGGATCCGTATTGAAGTCCTGCCCATAGCAAAATATAGACAGTATCGGGAATAGTATCCGATATGCTACTGAAGCGTATCGGCTAGTTTTTCACATGCACATTTTTTGGTCCTATATGGTCATAGGCTCTGGGATAGTATCGGAACAGTATCCGCTATACTACGGGTAGCTAGTATCTGATACTAGTCCCTCTACTAGTATCGGATACGATCCCGCTACTAGTATCCGATACTATCCCCGCTACTAGCTAGTACGGGATAGTATCGGATATTATACCGGAAACAGTATCGGTGATATTTTTCACCTCAACTTTTTTTGTCCATATATGGTCACGGCTCTGGGGGTATATCGGACAGTATCCCGCTATTCTACGGTTAGCTAGTATCGGATATATCTCCTCGACTAGTATCCGATACTATCCCGCTACTAGTTCGATCCTACCCGCTACGATAGTATCCGATCTATCCCCGAGATCACCTTGTTTCCAGTGTTCTTTGTCAGTTTCCTCCCGCAAACGCCCCCCAGAAGGCGCCATTTTTATTCTTTAGTTGAAATTTCCTTCTGTTATGTAGAGCACCTCTAAAGAGGATACAGTATTTTGCAGTTAAATACATTTAAGTTCATCATTCACAATGACACTACAAACATCCAATGAAATACATGAAGTAGTAGTGCATGTAGCTTAAAACAACTGATTCAAAACTAGTCAAACAAGGTATGGTTCTTACAATGGCTTTCTTCAACAAAATTAGCCACCTGCAAGAGTTATTAAACTGCATCATCAATTTGATCAACCCGAGGAGCCGACCTGTATAATTCATCTGCTGCCTCACTATATGGGGCCATGCAGGAAGCTTTAATTTAACAAATTGTTTGGTTTCTTTTGTGTGCCACTACCCTGTCATAGATTATAATGCAGCCATGCAGAGATAGCGCTCACAGCACAGATATAAAACAGCTAGCATGTCCCCCCATACAGAATCGCATGTAGAATATTACATCCATGTAATAGAATTCAGAGAACAACAGTGTGTCAAGTCACTCTTCATGTGTATTCACACTGCACACAGAAGACTACTAGTGGTACATGGCAGTAGTTGTACTGACTCTGAATTTGGTTGAACGTTGGAACTTGGTATATGACCGAATCATTTCCTTGTTCAAGGCCTCTTCTGGATCTCTTTCAGATACCGAAGTAATCCGAATAGTATCCACTGGTAGATCATGTGATATGCTTATCATTTGATTGTGTTACTCTTGCAGATGTATTATCTGAAAGGTACCCCCTAGCGGATACCTTTCAGATATAGGTATCTGAAAGGTATCCTCTAAGTGGGGGAAAGAGGGAAAACATCATAAAACTTGGGGGAGATTACCGTTCATATAACTATTTAATACTACATGGAACATGTCATACCTCGCATTTTCTTGTGGCTACCACTCATATACCTAGTACTGAATATTAAATCCACTAGCGGGTAACTAATGGAATATATCCCAATACGTAACCCGCTAGTTGATACTTTTGGGTACCTTCAATATACAGCAAATATTAGTACCGGAAACTATCCCGTATAGTTCCTGGAACTGTGCCGATACTTTTTCTTTTGCTATGGGTGGGGTTCTCTTTTGGGGGTAACTGTGCTGTCATTTTTATAATCTAGTCCTACGTGGTTCTATTAATTGGGACTGGAACTAGGTGGAACCAACTACATAATGGACACAATCTCTAAGTTGGCAAAACTTGAGTTAGTCTGTTTCAAGTAGTTGCTCAATAAGCATGGATGCAAATCCAGAATAGCGTGACTTTATTGCACTCACTTTATGCACATCGCCAACCAATGCCAAAATAACTGACTCAGGATACTAAGGTGCTTAGTAGCTGCTTGGTATAACATACTAACAGCTTCCTACAAATGGGTCCTTTGAATTCTTACAATTAGAAATAGGTTTCGTCAATTAAAACTAAGATCAAATGGGGTTCAGAGGTAATATATGCAAAATTGTTTCAATGGCAGCCATTTTTAGTCCGCCATCTTGATATTCAAGATTGCGGCGATTGTGGCGACTACAATGTCACATGTTCTTTCTAAACTCTTAGCATTATCAATGTGGGACCGGCTTATTTTTTTCATTTCACATCATTTAATAAGCGGAGTAATGGCTTGAATGTGGATAATTAGTGGTATTAGGGAGCCATTTTTGAAATCTAGGGGGTAGGTATATGGAAACATCAAATTGGCCTAAATCATGGTCCAGATATATTTGCAGCCCTTACTTGGACCTTACTTCATCAAACAAGCGCTGCAATGATCATTTAACCCTCAAAAGTATGCTTCATTTGGCTTAGATTCCAAATATATTTCATTGGCGTGCCATTGGAATCAACCGCCATCTTAAATTCATGATTACGCTATATGTACTGCAGCAATATCATCAGTGAGCTTTCTGAACTCCTCAGCATTAACTACTTGGGGTTGTCCTCAAAATTAGCATTTTGAGCATTCTTAACTCAAGTTATGCTTAAATGTGGCTTTCATTGGCGGCCATTTTGACATCTATGATGGCACCATATTGATATTGACGTAAATGAATAGTTATACATATTTTGCAATCATTTTTAAGACCGTATTGGATCCTTATTGGTCAGAAATGTTGTATTAATGGCATTAAGCTCTTGAAAGGAATTATTTATAAGTGTGTAAAACTATAGAGGTGCGCTGTAGTCCAATAGGGGGCGCTACACTTTTGGCATCGATCAGAATTCGTTTCAAGGGACTTCAATATGCTATAGAGCATGCCAAGTTACAACGCTTATTAGTAAAAAGGGTGCTCAATAATTGTGCTTAGG
This sequence comes from Ophioderma brevispina, assembly GCA_023653785.1. Taxonomy (NCBI): domain Eukaryota; kingdom Metazoa; phylum Echinodermata; class Ophiuroidea; order Amphilepidida; family Ophiodermatidae; genus Ophioderma; species Ophioderma brevispina. The sequence continues at coordinate 9,383 of JAMKCH010081819.1, forward strand.
GACTGGCTAATAAGACTACACAAAAGGGAGTAAAACACTTGATTGAAATTTGGGCAAAAGTCTTAATACAATTATCTAATCAGATCCAGGTGAAACGTTTAATTCTGGAACGTGTCAAATGTGCCAAAAAATGATTTATATTGTAAAATGTTTTATCCACACATTGTAACCAACACAATTCTCTCCCAGATTATCAAGAACATCGGGTATTGGTGCATCTTCTAGGAGAGTGAATGGTGCCATAATTTGCTCATAAATTCGCTATCAGTTTCATGGGATGAACCTCTAACCTTTAGATGTGAAGGCAGCAGTATGATCATGCTCAGTAAACACAATTGGATTCATTTTGCCCTAATTCCTAGAATCCTTGGTTAAACGTTAAGGGAAACATCTAGAGTACGCCCTTCATGGCAGATTGCCGTTCCAACAATATCCATAACAATGAAGCATCAAGTCTCATATCAAAAGAAAGGGTATATTTAACTTGTCCCAAGAGATGAAACGATGCATCTGAGTGTATCTGAGGAGTAACCATTGAATTGAAATCCTTTGTCTGCTTTTTTTTTGCCTTTCGATGTTTGATGGTTGAATAATACAAAGAATAATAATATTTAAATTCTTATAAATGCGCAACAATCCACCGAGGTGCTCAGGGCACCGCTTGAGCGCCTTAGCGCTGGCTATCACACACAGTAAATCCAGAACGACAAGGAAGGCTTTAATATGGAAAGAAGTCCTTTTTTTTTTATATTTTAGATGGCAGAGGAACCGAATGTGCCCGGAGAAAACTGCGAGACGGGTATGTATCGGCACCACATTCACAATACCCCATAGGTATCAACCCCGTGGGTCGCAGTTGGGGAAAGTAGGCGAGTGATGATGGGCACACAACAGCTTCGCCCTCCCAAACAGGTTATATAGTCAGTGATGCGGGACGTTGTAAATATGGAATAATATTTGCATTTTTCGTCCGATTTTTAAACTTTGCCCTCATTTGGTCCCATTAAGCACCTGTTGGAGCAGATTACAATACAGTACGATTGGGGAATTTTGATGCGATATGATAATGGGAAACTTCTTTGTTTTCTTCTTCAGAACTTAATGCCTCCACATTTCTTCTTAAGCTTTGTCTGTTCTTTTACAGATGAAGCTTCAAGACAAACTGAAATATATCCATTCAACAACGGGGCCAGCATGGATGCTTGCTTCCGTTTACAATGTGCTATTGTAGACCATATATTTTGGTAACATATGCATCACAATTCTGAAGAGACAAAGGAGCTGTAACCATGTTGCAAAAAACATAACTGCATATTCAAAGAATATAGCTCTGGACTAGCACAGTTTGTAACACTACTCAATTACAAAAGTTGATGATTAAATATGTAGACAGCCCTGACAGGAACCCCTGAAACGTGATCTTAGTGCCGCAAGTGGTCCCTTAAGAGAGGGCCAAGACAAAGATGGTACCGGGGGAAAAGTTTTAATTGATCCTCAACATGTTGAAAAGATACCATGTTTATGCGCTAACCATAAGGATTCAGAAAAAGGTATAGTTTTTAATATGTACATCCTAAAGTTTTAGAGGTAAGACCAAACAAGCGCAAAAAAATCATAAAAGGTCAATTTCAGTTGTCAGGGGTCAAAATTTAAAAATCCTCCCTTTGGGATAAAAAATGGTGCAATTATTGGTGGAGCTCATAGGATAAAATAAGGAATAGTTTTTAGTGTCTCAATGTTTGCTTAATAAAGTAGGGTGGTAACAAGATCAAGCCCCATTGAATGTCAATGGACGTTACCTTCTGTCCCCCTACATCGGAAAACTAAGCATTTATACAGTTAAAAACTATTCCTTTTTTTAATCCTTTGAACTCCAATAATTTGCGCCACTTTTTATCCCATCGGAGTCACTTTAAAATTTGAACCCTGTACAAATGAATTGACCCTTATATCAATGTTTGCTGTTTTTTAGCCTATAACTCCGAAACCTTTTAGGCTGCACTATACAAACTATACCTTTTTCTGGATCCTTAATGGTAGACACATAACATGGTGTGCTTTTCACCATGATTGGATCAATTTAAATTTGACCCCTGTACAAACTTTGTTTTGGCCCCCTCTCCTAAGGCACCATTTTTTTTGCTGCAATTAGAATCTCGTTTCAGGGTCCCTGTCAGTCTGTCACATATTTTAATCACTCAAACCTTTTGTACTTGGAGATGTGTTACAATGTGTGCTAGCTCCCTGGTTACGAGTACACAGGGTATTAATCAAACCGTTGATCTCTTTTTTCAGCCCATAACGTAGTGTAAACCAATACCAAAATCAAGTATGGACACAGCATCCATATATCCCTTCCAACAGCTATACTAGCTGGCTTTGGATAAATAAAAACGGCATCTTGACAGATGGAGCTCGAGTTGATGTTTCCATCAACTATATACTCAATCATCAATCAATTTATTGAACTTCATCCATCACAGCTTACCACAATAACAAATGCAATACAGAGTTTTAATTCAATAGATAAAGTACTGTAACAAACAACAAATTTTAACAATCATTGCATAATAGTAAATAAGTGAATCTGTGAATGTGAAGATCGAGGTCAATGCTAAACGCAGGGCTGTGAAAGGTGCAGTGGCCACGTCTAAGTTCTAGAAATTATACAACATGTAAATATCCCAAGCTACGTCCGTAAAAAGACAAACAACAGGGAGGGTACGGGTTGAATCGTATACACCATGTGTAACCCCGACCCCTTCAAAGTCAGAAGATTTCACAGCATTAAAAGCCACGGTGGATAACGGGTTCCTGGCACTTAAAGGTTGTTTTGGTTTTTTAATATAGTCCTCTTAACAGAGAGGACTAGTAACGGATTATGACAATGACATGTCTCCTGGCTTAAGCAATGAACGAAGCCCTCCAAGAATGATTGCATTGGATATCTACCAATCCCTACGATATAGGTATGACTATCCTGTATCAAAGATGTAGGATGTTCCCCCTTTGTCCAAGAAGGAGTGACCAAGTTTTTGTCCATATTGTCACCTGAGAGATGACCGATTTGTGGATAATTGGAGAATTTTGTATCCTTTTTGCTGACCATTAAGTCCTTCAGACCCACCCTGTTTAGCCCATAGTGCAAAACGGTCTCGCACTAAGATGACATGCAAATATTTTGCCATGATGTGAAGATTACCAGTCACCCCGATGGATGGGAACCCAAACAACCATAAATTGGCAGATGGACACAGCGTAAGTTTTGCTAAGCATCTGGTTCTTGGCGAAAACATGTTTTGGCAATATAATTCTGACATAAATGTGGACATAGTTAAGATTGGCCATCCGTAGGGATAATATTTTATAAATGAAAATGACAAGCTGAAAGAATCTGTATTCAACACAAATATATGCTGATGTTTTTAAACACAACAAAAAGACTAGATATTTTTTTTGTGATTTATATGGTATACAGCTTGATATTCCCTTGTTCATGGCGATTCCTATTAGCTGAAGAAAATGATGACCCTAAAAACATTGACAACATTAGGCAAAAAGAATAGGGGAACTATACCTGGATACTACAGCCTAAGTGCAAAGCCAAATGAAAAAAATATGTTCTTGATCATTATTAATAATTTGACAACCTTTACTATTAATTTACATCACCTTATGCTTCTGCTTTTGACCCCCTTTATAGTTATAAACCCCTTACACAGCAAAAAATAAAGGCCAGAGATTTCCATATTTACCCCTCTTCTCGAAAGTTCTACATGTAAACAAATTTTTTTATTTTTGGGTCTTAGGGTTTAGGGTTCCTGTTAGGCCATAAATAAAATGAATTTGTTGCCTTACAATTTTTGAAGGGGGGTACATAGGAACTCTTTCCAATATTGGGTAAACAACCACACAGCACAAAAAGGGGGCAGATTTGAACATACCTTAAATATCGTAACTCAATAAATAACGTCTTAATCAATTTTGCGGAGGTTATGACACATGATGATAAATGTTTCATATTCATTGTACATCTGTATAATAATTATAAATTATTAAAAAAAGAAAAAACCTAAAAAATTAAAAAAAAAAAAAAAAAAAATATTTTTCTTTTCTTACGATTTATATCCAACCTGTTAATTTTTTAATGCAATAACTCTAAAAGGAACAGAGTTACTAATTCAAATTTTGTCGTTGATTACCATGATAATAAGTAGAAATAATTGCATTATTCACCGTGTATTTTGAATTATGATAAGCAAATTGTTTAATAAAAAATTGATAAAAAAATAATTTTGGGCATATATCATCCAGATTTTAAAAGATTTAAGTCAACTGAATAGGTAAATTTTGGTATCACATTAAAGCTTATGCTATGATACTAAATTATCCAAAATTCCATTAGTGTATTAAAAATATTAAAAAAAAAAAAAAAAAAAAAAAAAAGGCGAAATTTTAATTTCCAAAGGGGGGGGTTGCTCCGGTGAGCTATTATATGCCAAAAGCTTTCCTAACAAGCGTCAGAGCAATCATTTTCTCATCCTTACCAGTCATTTTATCGAAAACATTATGAAGAATTTCCCTTCACCAACCGGTTAGTGTATCTGAAAATAGTAGTCCTCAGGGGTATGCCATCAAAAGTCCTATGGGTTGGGGGTACATTTTTGAAATTTCTGCACAGTTATGCTCTAAACGCTTATGCTTATATAAAACTTGTGTGCAAACTGCCCATTAGAGCTGAAAAGCGCGTGAATATCTGGTATTCCTAACCGTGTTTAGCGGCAAAACAATTGATTTCCTCGCCTATTTTCTGTGGAAAAGCCAATTCTGTCAATGTGTGGAGTTTATGGACGTCTTGTGAACGCCATACAGGTATGTTAGAACTATGTTGGTATCAACTGTAAGAAGAGGGCCAGATAGCTATCCATTGCTCTCAAAATATCAGCATCTGGTGCTTTATAACAAATGCTCAAGGGGGTTCCAACCATCTTCTCTTGGTAAACCTTGTTACAGAATATCTTGGTAAGGCGAGGGTTAAAACACATTTGGTAACGGCGTCAAAATGGTCCAAAATAAAAAAATACACGATTAAATACTCTTCTTGGATAATATTGATACATTATAGATGCTAATTTGTGGAAAATATGGAATAGAAATATTGCCATCTTCATTGTAACCTCTGTAACCATATTGGTACAAGTTGGTGCAAAATGTGTCAAAAAGTCCGTATAAAAATTCAACTTTTTTTTTGGCACAGTGCAACGTATACTTTCAAGAAATTCAATGTATTAGCTATCACTGAAGAGATAATTTTGTTAAGCTTTAATATGATACCAAATGCCCAAATTGGGTTTAGTTTTGTGACCCTCTAGCACTAACTAGCGATTTTGGTATAGAATATACAAAATTTTAGAGTTCATTGAACCTCTGACGTCAAGTTTCACCGCTCACTGCACTTAAGACTTTGTGTTTTTGATGTCCCAGGGATGGAACCTATACAGATATCTGCAAGACACGTGGTAATTCGGATAATAAAACACCTCTATCCTGGGACCACATCACACAGTATGCATGTGGAGATATTATATTATTGGAAAGCTTTATTTTGGAATTATGTTTAAAAAATTACAGATGGCATGCTTGTTCACTAACTTCAGTTTGAAAATTTCACAGGCCATGTGCTGAAAAGCAAAATTAAATGAAACATTAAAAGGAATAAACCAGGAGTTTCCATCACATAACAAAATAACAAGGCGGTTCTCGCCGCACAAGTGTCGCCATAAAATTTGGCATTGATAAGAGATCAAATCCTGGAAACAATTGCATCTTTTGTAGCTTGAAGTGTATTGCAAAAAAGGGTTTAATTTTAAAGCAAGGAAGACAAAGTAGAATAAAGGTTAACTGAAATAGCTTTAAAAATGCAAATTTAGCTAATAAAAGCATAAAATGCAATTTAATGCAGCCACAATAACCATGATATTGGGCACCTGGACTCTTCCACATACCAAATTTGAGGTGTTAACCCTGCAAAGAAATTTAACCAAAAATGTCTGAAAATATGCAAATAAGCTAATTATATTCATGAATATGCATTGGTAATAATGCAGACAAAAGCTACACATGATATGGGCGGCCACCTCACTCTATCACACACCCCTCTCAAAGTTAGAAGTAAAATTAGGGACAGAGTGTTCAGCAGCAGAGCATTTTTAAAAGGTTATCCGAAATGTCTGAAAGATATGCAAATAAGCTAATTACAATCATGGAATATGCAAATAATGCAGCAAAAAGCTCCACATGATATCGTGGCACCTAATCTATCAACCTATCAAGTTAGAAGTAAATCGGGCATAGCGTTTAGCCAGCAGAAGCTTTAAAAAAGGTTAACCGAGTAGTAGTAGTCATAAGGAGCGGACGGACGGACACACACACATAATTTGGACTAGTCTCAATGTGCCTCCATGAACATTCAGGCGACACAAAACCAAAAACAAAAACAAGCCCCTCCCTCATCAAATTTTGAAAAACCTCGGACGTGAAACAAAAGTATTTTTATGGGGCCTATGGCTTCACAGTTTGAGAAATGACGACCAAATTGGTCATGGAACGTGCGACCAATTTGTACTACTTCATGCATTGAAACGGCTACCACCCAACAACTTTGACGTGCTGTCATTTAAATTCTTTCTCCTCTCTTTCTTTCGCTCTTTTTTTTTTTTTTTTTTTGTTCCCAAAAGTGGTGCGGCAATCGCCGACCTGGCGCATGAGCTTGGCGCCGCCCTTGCTAAAAAGCTAAAAACATGAACAAAACTCCAAGGGGGGGGGGTTTGAGTTCTAAGTAGCAAAAAAAAAAACCCATAATAAATTCATAAATAACGAATTCCTCAACTTCAAAATCCACTTGAGATTATATAATTAGATTATGCATAAGGTCTTCATTGATGTTCAGAGTTGTACTAAACAGAAGTGGTCATTTGGCTATGGTTCAAAGCTCAGGGAAAAGCTGTTGGACTATTACATTATAATAATCTTGTGTAAAGTTTTGTTTATCTGGTATACAGTGTTCTTTTGTTCTGGTAGAGTAAGAGCAAAGCACAAAAGCTCTTGCTGCTTTGGAATATATTCAATATGAGCAATAAACCTCATTCCCATGGAGCAGTCGATAGCTTTCATTCAACCCGTGCGGTTAGCAAATACACCCTCGTTCTTAGTGATGATTTATGATACCCAGGACGCGCATGGTTAGCTGTTGTTAACAGGTGCACCACAAAGGCACTGACTCAGCCCTTGGTATAGATTAGCATGCCCTGCCTGTGATGGTGATTGGGGGGAGGGTAGGTAAAACATGATGATTGATGTTTCTGCTCTTTTCTATTTTCTACACCCTCAATGGAGAAATTGTTGAATATGAACCCCCCCCCCCAAGAACGGAAAGCCACTTACAGGGTAGATAGATAGTATTATTTATTTTATTAAAATGACCTTATTAAGCGCCTTACAAAATTAGTTCAAAGAGCCTTTACAAAGAATATAAAAACTAAAGTACAACGGAGAAGAATTAATAAAATAAGATACCACAAATATACAATCA